>WEKY01019623.1:126965-165825 GCA_013390045.1 Picathartes gymnocephalus | reverse complement strand
AACTCTAGTTGGGTTGATGAAAAAAAAAAAAAAAAAAGAAAGCCATAAGGAAGGGAGGACTGTAGTGATTTCTCTCCAAATCCTCCAAATTTCTCTCCTCCAACTCATCCCACACAACCTACACATTCCTACTTCCCGTGCTGTCCATAGGATTCCCCTTCCCCGCTCATCAGTGATTTCACCCCAACTTTCTGCTCAGAGCTGCTCATTGTCAACACCCTCAATTTTCACCTATTCCCTTTATCTTCTCTTGCTCCCCACACATTGGGGGTGAGGTCCCTAGAAGTCTCTCTGAAGCCACCTTGGCACCAGGTTCCCTCAAAGCTACTCTGGCTCCTCTGCATAGGCTGAGGAGTCACTTGTGCTCAGCCACTTCATGCTCTGCCAACCTGCTGCTTGTGGCAGTGTGGGAACGTATTGGAGACGTCCAGACAAATCAGGCTCCCCTCGACAGGCTCGACAAGGGAGCCAGGAGCTACAGGAGCTGCCGAGTGGAACAGAAATGAAGAGACTGGCGTCCCAGGCAGCAGAAACCTCTCTCAGAAGATAAACCAGCCTCACTCACAAGCCAACCCAACACGAAGGGGTTAGAAAGACCTTCCAAGTCACAGGAACATGCAGGTAGGGGTTCTCTTGGTGTGCTGAGGGGGTAGAGGATGAATGAGATGCAGGATCAAAAGCTCCCTCCTGTTCCAGGCATCATACTTTCAATAGCCACGTGATGCATCCAAAACACCTCGAAAAGGAGCTGATGCAGCAGTTGAATAGGTGAAGTCCTGAAGGGAGCAGGATGTGATGGCTGGTATTAGCCCACATGGTGACACCATCCATCCATCCATCCCTCCATCCATCCCTCCATCCCTCCATCCATCCCTTCCACAGGGGCCCCTTCCCGGCAGGAGCCTCCCCATAAATCAGGGGGTGAGGAATAAGCATGGAGCAACAGAACTGCAGAAGCAGCAGCTCTGCAGTCATAAATCAGGATCTAATTCAATCTTGTGAGATGCCTCGTTTGATTAATTTATGTCAGCGTTTTCTCTTCCACCAGCGGCTGCTGTCCCTCCCTGCATCGCCTCTGCCTCTGACACCTCCACGCTCCTCTGGACAATGCAGCAGGCTCCAGGCAGGAGGGATGGCCAGGAGGGGACACAGCCAGGCCCCATCCCAAGAGATCTCCATGGGACTTGACCAAGCCTGACCTCCTGTCCTCTGCCAAAACCCTTGGCTATGGTGGTTACACCCATCTGCCTCCCCCAGGCAGGGCCACCGATGTTCTTGGGTCGTGGACCTGTTTGAAGGAAGACACTTTCTAACACCTTCCCAACATGGCAGAGACTCCCTTTGATCCTGGTCTTTTCCCATATATTGCTCTCATCAACAGAATCCATCCAGCATCACTATACAAAAAAAACCCTGTCATTTAATATGGGGGGTGATGGGGTTGTTTTCACAGGAAAACCAAATGCCTGTTGCCATCTTAAAATAAAGATGGACCTTATTGAAAATCCAGATGCTTCATCTGAGCCACACTTTCCTGGAGGAAAGAAATCACTGAACTAAATGAACATGGAGCAAGAAAATAAAATAAACCCATGCTAGCTGTCCCTGATGAATCTCCAGTAATGAGAGTCTGATCAAGTGCTGCATAAATTAACTGGTGTCTCAAGACAAGAGGGTGTAAGAGCAACATCCACACTGACCCCAGCAGCCTCAGCCTCGCCTGGAAAGTGTCCTCCCTGAAAGCACATTACACCCTCCAAACTTCTCTGTGAGCCACTCATTTATTTAGAAAGGAGGTAGTGAGAGTGATACTTGGGCCATCTGTTTGAGCTCTCCCTCCTCCCTCCCTGCATAAAAATTTAGCAAGAGCCTGCAAGAAGCAACGGCACATGTTTAATTCAGTCCTGCAGAGGGCTGGAGCCATATTTTGGGCTTGGTCTTCTCTGTAACAAGGGTTTAGATAAACCACTGGGTCAGGCGAGCAGAGACACGAGGCACTGGTGCACAGGGACTGCAAGCAATGGCCATTGCTCCTGCCCTCCGTGAGCATTCCCTCTGCCAGATCCCAGGGCTGGGGGCTGACACAGGCAGTTCTATAGCTTAACCTGGGGCAGCCTGGTTAGCATCAAAGGGAACTTGGATAAAGCTGCCTGTGAGATGCACAGCTTTGCTCAGAGCAGCCAAATGCTGGTGGCGTTCAGTGCCAGGTCCTGGGTTGGAGGACTCGGTCTCTTTGCTTCCCAGGGGCTGGCAGGAGTTTGCTGGAGCACTGGAAGATCAAGCTGCTCTGGCAGTGCAGAGGCAGAAAACAGAATGTTAAAAATCTGCTGAACCTGAGGAGCTCCGGGCAGCCCCATCCAAGGCAGAAGGCTGCAAACCACAGGGGTTGTGGGTTGACACTCTGCCCGAGCAGCTCCTGGCTGGAACCTCACAGCTTGTGTGATGGAGAAGGTGGGAAGATGGCTTGGTGGCCCAGGGACAGCTGTGCCTGCTGGGTCTCTGTGTCATGGACAAAACCCTGTGGTTTCACCACATGCTCCATCCCTCAACACAGTGCTGGAGATGCCCAGGTAAGGACACTGTGCCAGGCTGCTGTCAGCCCAAAATCCAAAAACTGCTCATGGACCCTCAGTGGAGAGGGACCAGTGTGATGGAAATGTTCCTAGACCTCTCTTCGCAGAAAGCTTTCACCATGCAATGCCCCAGCTCAGTTCTGGCTCTGTCCTGGACTACCAGCCTGGGGCAAGGCTGTCTGAGCACCTCTACCATCCCATTGTCCTTCCTCGTTCTTCACCCCACTCCAGAAGATGGAGGTTATAAGGAAGGAGACAATCCTAGGGGAAAACGCTGCCCTTCTCTTGTCACCCCCAGCTCAAGGCAAAGAACAGCCTTCCTCTTGCTGCTCTGGTCCCACAGACTCCCGCTTCAACTTCTCTCCTCTTCACCTCTGCTCTCACCAGCTTTAACCCTCTCATCCTGGCACATCATCCTGCGAGTGGGCTCCCGCTGGCCTCCCACGGGGATCCAGCTCTGCCGCCCTGCCCCAGACTCCCCGCCGGCTCCTCTTCAGAGGAGACTCCGCTCTCCCACTAACAGTGTATCCAAGCAGCACCAACTTACAATGTTTGGAGCAGTTTCAGAACATCTTCACTGACAATTTCCTCAAAGGCCACTCTTCAAACGGTGACAAACCCACCTTGATCTCCTCCGCGGAACAGCGGGAGACGGACTGAGCCTGTCCTCTTAATTGGTGTTACTCTCCCATTATTTCCAGGCTGGTAGAAATCCCGCAGACTCCTTTTCTGGCTGGTGGGCAGAATGGGATTTCCTCGGGACTTAGCAGGGAGCAGCACTCTGAGGCACTGATAGCTCAGAATGCACCTCCCCGGGGAAGAGGCATGAAGCCAAGGGCTTACGGGCACTGTCATTTCACGCCTGCCTTGGAGCGCAGCAGCGGTGGCTCTGAACGGATTGGGAATGCCATGCGCTATTCAAGCCACAGACAGGCCTGCTGCACCCAAACTGGGTCAGGGCATGCTTTCAGACTAAGGTAATTCCTCACAAACTCCACTGGTTTTCATATGTATTATTCACACGTCAGTCTTGGCTAAAAGCTGTCTGAGTTTCCAAGGTGGATAACTCCGTGCATTCTGGGGATCAAAGCTGTGGTGTCCCTGTCGCTTCCAGGCTTGCACACGACAAAATCAGCACCCAACGTTTGCCATCGGCAGCTATAAACATGCCTCAGCACAGGTGACCATGAAGCTCCAGCATTGCTTTTTCCGGAAGTGAGAGAATAAGACAGCATCTGCAAGCTGGATGCACCAAGGCATGGGTCTGCTGGCCTCCCCGTCCAGCCCACTTGAAAGAAATTCCTCCAAATTTGAGCAAAATTGCAGGCAAGGAAAATCCCTTCTGTTACCAAACCATTAAGACAGTTATGTCCTCACAGGCAGCAAGGACAAGGTGGAAGTGGACTTCCAAAGGTTGCATTATTTACACTGAAGGCTCAGCCAAGTTTGAGACAGATCTGTTCATTTTAAATCAACGTAATATTTATGACAGAGCACAAAAGATTATGGGCCAGAACCTCAGCCAGTGTAAATCAGCACAGCACTTGACCCAGCTGAGGAGCCAGTTCTGGCTGTTGGCTTTTAAAACTCTATTTTTCTTCAGCTCTGTAGCTCCTGCCAGCCAAGTCTGAGGATAAAAAAGCCAAAAATATGGGGAGAGACAGAGACCTGTTCCCATGGTCAGGGCTGCAAGGATAGTCACCAAAAGTGAGGAGGAGATTGGAGAGGTCCTGGCCTGGAAGGGTCTGGGAACACGTGTAACAGCTAAAAAGAAGGAGAATTCAAAGAGTAGTTGATACATCAAGTCAGGAAATCTTCCTTTTGTGAACTCTGCCATCCCCACAGAGTTCAGGGATGGGGAGTGGGAGCGCAGTTCCACCAGACTCCCCATTTCTGATGGAGCCCAAGTGCTCCATGTAAAGCAGCCCTGATTTTATAACCACACGCCCAGAATGCAGAGGTACTGCCTATAGACAGTGGGAAACCACACCATCTCATTAATTTTGTTTTTTTTAAATTTTTTTTAAGATTTGCCCAGATTTAGCAGGATTTGCAGCCTGCTGCCCATCCCCCTGACCCCCATCTGCCCTGAGCTGCCTCTCCCCAGATTTCAGAGGCTGCCTGCAAGGCAGAGTGGAGTTTCTGTATCTTAGTCTCAACAATCCCCTGACTTGTTGATGTCGTTCCTGTGTCTCCTGTTGCTTCTGTGCCCTTGAGATGAGGAATTTTGATGAGGTCCACCCAACCATCCTCACATAACCCTATGTGCTGCTAATCCAACGAGCAATTAGAGCAGGATGCTTCACTTCCACAGCCCTGTTACTGTCATTCCCCAGCAGCTCCCTCTGAAAAGACACAGTGATGGATAAAAACTCCGTATTACTTATTAAACACCTAATATGGCTTTAACGGTTCTGTTTACTGAAGAGTGTTAATCTTAATGAAAACAATATTTGAGGCAGACTGGCAAGGATAATTCTCTATCCTTTTATCCAGGGATCTCAGAATACAGAAACAGTAATTGATCCTCACGGCATCTCTGCGGGTATTACACCTTTTTAAAAGGGTAAACAGAGGCACGGAGAGGTTAAACGGTTTGTACAAAGTGCATTTGCTTCTCCGAGAGTGCTGGTAATGCAGTCCCCAAGCCCTCAGGAAAGCCAGGGAAGCATGTCTCTAACAAGAGAAGATTGTGGCTTTTTACCCCCCTTGCCTCTGACAAGGCTGTTTTGAGCTCTGCTATAATGGAGGAGCTGAAATGGGGCTTCACAGAAATCAGAGGTGGAGGAGACCCAGGAGGAAGCTCCTTGTTATATTAGGAGAGATCAAAATGCAGCGGGGCTCTAAACCCTTCTGCTTTGGCACACGAGTCAATCACTGACTGACTGAGCTGTGCAGACAAAACCCTTCCCAGGCAAGAGATCATCCCAGGTCCCGGGCACCTGCCTCCCACCTATCTGGTACTGGGAACCATCAGGAACACCTGACTGGACCAGGATCCCAGTGCTGCCACAGCATCCCCACTCCCACTGCCCAGGCCAAGGACACTGACACAGGCAGGGCTGGTGGGAAGGGAGGAAGAATAGCTGGAACTCCCTTAGCCCAGAAAATTCATTTTGCTCTCCTTCACAGTCTTTTCTGCTCTGTCAAGTCAGGAGAGGGTGTAAGACAGGAGGAGGCATGACAGAGTGTAGAAAACACTGCTCTGTGGCACATTCTCCAGGTAATTTTCCAGCTCCAAGAGTTCACAGGCTGCCTCTGGAGTGAAAGAGATGTCAAGGTTCATAACATTTTCCTATTTTTCAAGATAAATACTCTTTTACCATCCCAAAACCTTCACAATCTACTACTTAAGTCCATCTCATAAAATTCATAAATCTTTTCCAAAATATCCCCCAGCCAGAAAAGGCCATGTTAGTCTCAATTCTAAGCAATGCGCAAACCCTTAATGACAAGCTCCTGATAACAAAGGCACTCAGGCATCAATCTATCAATCCACAGGCTGGCAAAAAGCACCTTAAGAGAAAGAAAGGGGACACAGAGAGCCAGAGCTGAATCACCAATTTCATTAGGACAATCACCGTGCAAATGCCTTCCCATTTGCGTAGGATTATTTGATTTCCCACAGCACTGAAAGGTCTTTCATTACACACCAGCAGCACCCTAACAACAGGCCTGGAATGGGAAGGAGAGCCATCTAAATTAATATTGCTCCTGAGTTCCTCTGTCTGTGCCAGTGGGGACTCTGAGCAAGCCCCTCAGCATACGAAGGGCAGGTCTGAACACTTGCACCATGTCACCAAAATGACACAGAAATATCTGTATGCTCTCATACACACGCTTATACAGCCAGATCTTCAGCAGGGGTTTAATTTCACCCAGGTATTCTCCTCACCTTAGCTGGTGCTTATTAGTTAAAGTCCTTTTACCTGCTTTAGTGGAACTCCTGTCCCTGAGGCCACAAGTACACCCATGCAAAACAACAGAAAAGCACTCAAACCCAGCATTCAAAATGGGTGCACAGACAGAAGGTCTGGCAAATCTGGACATTTCCAACATCAGTATCCTGGGAGATGGAGACTGAAACAAATTGTTCTTAGCCCAGGGTAATTTCACAAGATTTTATCCACACAGCAAAGTCACTTTCCACCACTGAAAACGATTTTCTGCCATGCCTGCAGATATCACCAGAGCACTCTCAGCTCCCCCAAGTCTTGCAGCTCAAGAGGGGAATTGTGGACATGCAAGCCACGTGCACCGGGATTTAGCTCCCAGAGCCTGGGAAACGCATCCTCCTACAGCCTCAGAGCTGACAACCTGTTAGCACCATGTATCAGCCTGATCTCGGCTGGCATCTAACCCACTGCAGCTCAGGGCTCTGTCGGCTGGGAGAGACAGGCAAAAGCAGAGACAGCAGCTCAGGGATGGATGCTCAGCAGGAACGAGGCGAAGCAGCAGCACAATATTTACATGTGCACAGCAGCGTCAATGACCTTGCAGTTTGCACTCGTCCCAGGTCCTGACTATAGACCCCCATCCCTGCTGGATCAGCCAGCCCCACTGAGAAATGAACTCCCATCCCTTCTCGAATGCAGCAGGAAGTCTTAATAAGTGCTTTCCACACATTCTGGGCTTGTTTACACGCAGTTCCTCTATGTGCTGTACTGGCTCAGCAAGAAACAGCCCAGCCCAGCACGAGGGATGGAGTTATTCTGCCATAAAGGCGCTGTGTCAGGGATAGCTGGCTTGCACATGCATGGAGAAACTGCAGGGCAGCAGTGACGGCTATCCATTATTAGGGAGTCTTGGAAAGAGCTATCCTCCAGTGGGAAAAGAGCAGGTACCACTGGCCGGGGTTCGGAGCCCCAGGGGATACCCAGAAGATGTTTCAATCCCAAGGAGGAACCCCACTTTTCTCACCCCTCCCTGCAATGCAAAGCTCTCAGTTCTTCCTAAGCCTGCAAGCCTCTTCCAAAGCTCCCAGTGCTTTCCTGATGTGATGCTGGTACTCACATTCCTCTTCCTGCCCAGCAAATCCCTCCCCTCCCCTCCCCTCCATCACTCTGCCTGCGGCAGCATCCCTCCCTTGTATGTATTTTGCTGGGGAACTTGTAGGGCTTGTTTGGCTAATGAAAAGCTGCTTTGGATCCCCCTTTGGGCTTTTCAGGAAGGATTAGCAAGGTTTCTCCAAAGCAGACGCAGCAAGACAGCGTGTTTCTCTAAATACATCAGGGACTTCTCTGGTGCTTGGCTTTGGCAGGGGCTAAGTGCAGTTGTCTCACAAGTTGTCTCCTTGCTCAGGTGTACAAACAGGAAGGTGCTGTCAGGCATCGATACGGGGCTGCTCAGGCTCTGCCTCTCTGGGGCGCTGCACGAAATAGCGAGTGGAAGCTGTTACCTGCTGACAGCTCTGCCCGGGCTGGCTCACAACAACGTGGGCTGCGGAGAAGCTGCCCTGCTGAAGCTGCTAACGCTGGCACCAGCTGTGCAGCCCTGGCAGGGAGGGCAGCGGAGCCCAGATAATCCTCTGCACTCCACAGAGCCACACTGTCACCCTCCTGTACGTCTCCAGAGCGAGATCCAAGAAGGTCCACCCACTGCTAATCCCTAGGGAGCACAAACTCCAGCTTCACTTGGCATCTCCCCGACCTCCCAACCAGCATCCGTAGCCTTTCTCTCAGACCCTGCCACAAAATGAAGTAAATTTTCTGTGGTGAAGCAGCAAGGCCATGGCAGAGCTGGGCTCAAGGCTGACCTCCAGCTTCAGAACCTCCTCAGGACACCAGGTCTTTAGGGGACCTGTGCAGTCCTGAAACTGGTGCCATTCCCAGTGATCCTCTTGGCCCCACACAGCCTCACAGCTGCCTTGTATTTCTCATCTGGAGTTAGTGGGGCAAGCAATTAGCTGTCTCAATAACCCTTACGGGAAGCTGCTGTTGGCAGGGGTAATTGAATGTTATCCTAGTAAAACAAGGGGAACAAGATGTGATAGCCATATCATCTCAAAATAGGCTACACACAGGCCATTCATCCCTCTCTCTGGGGGCCTGGCTTTGTTTGAGCAAGATTATGAACTCCCCTTCAGAAGAGCTTCATCATTTCCACATATTTCCCATTGGCCATGGGCAGGCAGGATCAATAAAGATATAATCCGAGAGACAGCTGCAAACACAAAAGTTCCTAATGAATTCCTGACCAGCCAGGCAGCCCAAACACGCGTCCCGTCAGCTGGGAATTTGTGCAGAGCCATCACTCCGACACGCTTAAAATTTCCCCATGGAGGGCAAGACCAGAGGCAAGACAGTGTCAGGTGGCTCCCAGTCCATCTCGGAGTCCAGCGCTATCCCCGGAGTAATTACTCCTCCAGACATCAACACCTCCAGCCAGGGGAGAGATTGGAGGCACAGGAAGGTATATTTGAAGAAAACGGTGTGGAAATGGCTTGGCAGTGTGGCCTTGGGGACAGAAAGTTGATGTGTGGGTAATAAGGATGAGTCAGTAACCTGGACCATTCCCTCCAGCCCAGCCAACCCACAGGCTCTATCTCTGCCACCACCTTTCCCCTTCTTCCTTTCCCTAACTCCTCCCTCTAAATGCAATTTAGCATCTCTAGAAGTACATGTTGTCCCACCATCTCAACAGTTTTACTACAGACGTAGCAAGGGAAAAAAAAACACATGGATTTATGTGATCTTAAATTGTACTGGACAATTTGACAGCTCTTTAGGAGGTAGAAGTTGCACTGAAGGGGATAACTGGAGCTTTATTTCCTCTGTTGGGCTACAACATCCCATAGCTGCTAATAAGTTAAAAGGCAGGCATCCAAAATTCACTGGTTTTTTTCTGGCAAAACACATTTAATTGGTGGTTTTCCACGTTTTTGTAAAACCTCCTTTTGGAAAATACACAGCAAAACTTTCTAAGCCATCCAGGGAAAGCAGGTATTAAATTCCCATTCAAACGAAGCACAGACCCAAAATCCCAGGTGGGTTTGTAAATTCCAGTTAAACTGTCCTGACTTTGCAGTAAGCCCGCTGCTCCCTCAGAGGACCCCGTGGATCTACTGCCACTATTTAGGTGAAAAACTCCTCTGAGTGATAGAGATCTGTCGTTTTCAGAAGCTGAAGGAACAAGATGCTTATCTCAGCTTCCCAGAAGTCATTTTGTGTGCATGCAGAACCACAGATATTTCCATCCCCGCTCACTCACATCCCTCACCCACACTCACAACAGCTGAAAAGGGGAAACTCTTCTCTTTTGGGGCCACATCTGGTCAACAAAACATCCTTAATGGACTCCCAAACAGCAGGTTTAGTCAAGAAATTGATGCACTTGGTAGCAGATTGATGTATAATATATCTGCATAAGAACAGAGAGACGCAGTGCAATTACAGGGGTCTGCCAGGAGCAAGAATAAGTACAGGGGAATTTGAGCAAAGCCCTGCAGCTAAAGGTCCAAAGATCTTTCATTTTACTTATCGTGAGCACGAGAAAGCCTCTGCAGGCAGCATTAGTTCAAGGCAGGGCAGATAAAAACGCAGGAGGTCTCTCATTTTGCCTTGTAACACAGAGGTTAAGCAGCACGCACACGGCCTCCAGCCCCTGGGCAAAGCCAAGTGTCTTGGGTTGTGGGAAAAGACAGAGTTTGCAGCTCTTTGTACTCACTCACTGCTTTCCAAGCCCTTCCTGACCCACCAGCCAAGCCTGGAGTCGAGTCTTAGCCAGCAAATGCTCCACTCAGTAAGGGTAATTTGAACGCCCCAGTGACTGGGGTCACGCAGCAGCCTTTGCTCCACTCCTGCTTCCCCAAAAGTTTACAAATGATGTTACTGATGGCAGTGCATCACGGGAATCGATAAGTGCTCTGCTGCAGTTTGTACTGAGCTAATAAAAGCACTCAGCAGCCGGCACTGGCCCTGCTCGCAAACTCTTGGCTCTGATGGACTCTGGCAGCTCCGTGGTTAAACAGGCACAGCCAGGAGAGCAGGAGGTCACGTCAGCTCGGGCTCCAAGGTCACAGGGCTGCGGTGCCAACTTCAAACCAATGGGCCACGGAGGACATCAATGCTAAAATAGCAGCAATCATCTGCTGTTTCCTACTACCTTCCCTCCCAGACTGCCTGTGAACTTCATTAACACTTATTTGCTGAGGTGGCTGATGGATTTCCCAGCTCTGGCCCGTGGGCATCACTCCTTCCTGGAGTAAGGAAGTGGAACCTTTCAGAGATCTGCCACAGGCCCTTTGTAGGTACATGATGAGAAGGATTCAAGTAGCAGCCCAGGACGCTTTGAAATCAAACACCTTCTATTCTAGGTGTTGCTGTGATTTTTTTGAATGGCCACAGTGTGCCTGCAGTGAGAGCTCACGTACCTAGCAGCACTCAGTTTAGCTGTATGAATAGCATTAATTACTGAGCGATTAAATGACTTGCTCAAAGTCAAAATGAATCAGTGGCAGCACCAGAGAAACAGCCCAGCAGTCCTGGCTGCGGGTCCTTCACACCTGACATCAGATCTCAGCGCTCCAGCACCCAGCCTGCCTGGCTGATATTTAGGGACTGAATTGCACACCACTATCAGTCTCCCTGCTCCAGGTTTCGAGGCTCAGGCAAAGCTGATCCCTAAGTATCCAGAGGAAAAGGAGGCTCCTGTGGTTGAAAGGCTGCTTTGTCACCAGCTCCCCTCCAAAGTTAGCTGTCAAGAGCATCTGGGTTTTTGGCAGGATCGCTCCCTGATATATGAGGAGCATGCTGAACATGTGCTGCCTGCAGTTGGTACACGGTTCTTTGTCAACCCAAGCATTGCTTAAGTGCCCATAATAGGGAACAGGTTGCCCAGCCGTTCCTCCTCCCTGATCTTGATTATGGGGGTATAACACTGCACCGAGCAGCAGCAGCTGTCTTTCACCACCTGGATATTCCGCATAATAAAGCACTGCAAGTTCCTTCTCCCGAGCAGTCATTACTGGCTGCGCCACGACGGCTCCTGCAAACAAGCTGTGCAGGCTCAGCCTCGCTGCAGGCAGCCCCAGCTTCAAACAAGCACTCAGCAGGGCCATGCAGAGCCACAGCCCTTCCAGTCCAGCGTCCTGGGTAATCCCTGCGGAGCCACAGGAACATTAAGGAAGCTGCATGAAGGAGTCTGTGCATGCAAAGAGGCAAAGGGAACTGGCAAAATTCGCTCATCCTCATTTATGGTAACAACAGACACCGTCAACTCTGCGTTAGCAGCGCCACTGCATTGACTCCTGTGTGACACGAGACTGGCACCCCGTCCTCTGCCCCAAAAAGTCTTAATGCCAACACTCACTCTCACCTCTGCTTGACTTAAGCTCCTGGGTTTAGTCCTACAAGCACAGAAGAAAAACCAAGAGGAGGTTTCAGCCCAGGCTCCCTCCTGCTCTACTCCAGCACTCCTCACAAAGCTCCCCACACATATTACAGCAACAGCTGGAATGAGCAGCTTTTGTGCCAAGTTCAATACACACACAGAGGCACAAAATCTTTTACCAAAGCTGCCTGCAATCAGAGGAGAGGAGTGAACAAAATGATGTGCTGCTGGGGAAGAGAGAGGCAGACTGTAAAGCCATTTGCTGAAGGTCACGCAGTCAGGGCTGCGACAGAGCAGGGCTGAGTCCTGAGTCCCAGGTTAATTCCTCAGCCACACCACTTGACAGATCCCACATACATTTGGGTTTGCCTCTTTCTGAACTCCTTCCACAGGCTGCAAGGCAGTGCTCTGTGCCTGCCGTGGTCCTCCTGAACTTCTCTCCTGGCAGGGGATGGCTCTGCCTGCCCAGCACTGACACTTTCAAGCAAACGAAACAGGGAGATACTGAAAGGAAACACTGGGGCACCTTTAACCACCTCTGCTGCTCCCAGTTTTAGCAACAAGTGGTATCCACAATAAAGGTGATGTCTCTTGGGAAGGCAGACAGAGGAGTTGGAGTGTCCCAGGGGAAGGCTCCTGCATCCCCACACCTCCACGGACAGAACCCTCCCTAGCTACTCCATATCCCTACATCTGCCCCTGGATGAAACCATGGCTCATTTTTCCAGGCTGTCACTCAGCACATTGTTCATTACAGGGAAATGAACTCTGTTCCTGAGCATCTGGGGGACAGAGAGTAATTGGGTTCTGTGCAGCCTTTTCACTTAATTTACTCAAGTTGTATTTATTTCTTACAGAATTAGGTTTTAGCAGCTGACGGACAAGATATCAGAGAAAGACAGAGGCAAACGGATGGCATAATAAACTTGGAGAGGGAAAAATTATGTCTCTCTGTGTCCCCTTTTTTCTTTCCCTTACTGTCTCAGTCATCTCTGCCACTCTTTCATCCTTTTATAAGGAACATGGAGGGCTGCTGCTAAAAAGCTCTACTTCATCACCATGTGGCTTTGTAAAGGTAACCTTATTATCTAAGTTCATCCCAAAATGGAAAAAAGGATATTTAGTGTGGGTTAAAACATGCCAGCAGAACAATCTGCTGAGTTTAATGAAATGAAAACATTTGCAAGAACCTATTGATTGTGTTGACATTTTCAGCGAAAAATTATCAAAATGTTATTTTTGATAAGGTTGAAGTACTTCATTTCAACATATTATAATTATATCTGATATCCTTATGGAGAGAAATTCTGAATATAATATAAAAGTCAGAAGAAATTGCCTCAGCCTGCTAGAATGAATCATGCTAACCAACACCAGACTTTCTCATATACTTACACTTGGGGCAAAGCAAGACCCCAAAAGGAAGAAACACACCCCTTCCACCTGATTTTAAAGCCTTTTCCAGCAGCACCACCCTGCTGCAGAAAGGCAGGAGGGGAACATCACGGGGTGACAAATTAAACCCATAATCTCTGCCCCAGCTGGCAGGGACAACCTTTGATGGGCTGAGCATCAGCACCTCGCATCTCCCGTGGTCGCAACACCCCTGGGCCCTCCGATATTAAATCCCTTCTCTGACTGAAAGTGGGATCTGGAGAGCAGCCCCCAGCAAACCTGGTGCCATCACCTCCTCGGTTTGCTCAGAGAAAGGGCATGGGAAGGCACAGGGGGCAAGAAGCAGAGGAAGAGCACACAGGGCTCCGCCTCACCCCGTGGCACCATAAATTATGCAGCTGCCTTCATCCATTATTCAGCATAATTTATTTTGAACATTTAGATCAGCAGTTTGTGTGAGGAAAAAAATAGAAGTGGAGGGGAAAGGGGGAAAAAATAGGGAATTAAGTGAAGGAGAGAGGGAAGCACTGGAATGGATGGTCCAGTCATTAATCAAAGCCAGGCAGGGAGATGACAGGATGAGAAGGAGCAGCTGGAGAACCACTTAAATAATAACAGGAGTGCCAATTCCCCCAGCCCTGGAGGAGCAGAGAGTGAATGAAAAGCCCTGTGCACATGCTGGTTTAAGGCTATTAACAGCTTCAGCCCCTCTTCCTCCCAAACCCAGAGCCCCTCATGCCCAACAGAGCAGGGCTGCGAGAGCAGGGTGCATCAGCAAAGAGTTTTCTGAAGGATGTTTTCCCCAAAAAACTCAGGACAGCCTCCTCTTCCCCAGGGAAGAACCCCATCCCTCATCTGCCCCTCTGAGCTCGCCAGCCAGCCCAGATTTCTGAATTACAAATGCTTTCTGACACAGAAGCCTCGATGTATATTGGCACATTACTCCACAACTAATAAATTGAAAGAAATAACAACTTGCCCAGCAGACATACCCCGAGCCTGCAACTGGTGAATTCAATGAATAAATTGCTTCCATGAATTATTCACTCAAATCTAACACGCTCAAGAGCAGCTGTCCCAAAGCCATGGCATTATCAGCAGCTCCGAGGTACTTGGGGGCAAGAGGGGACCACGGTAAGCTGGGCCAAGTTATCACATGAAATATCCCTTACTGCAAACAGGAGGTTTGCAGAAGTCTCCCTCTGTCCTAGAAACGCCAGGTTCCTTTGCAAGCACCTTCTTCTGCATCTCAAGGGACTTTTCAGACACTCATTCCAGTCGTTTGGAGAGCAAGGAGTTGCCACCCACTGGTGCTGAGAGATCCTTGGGCAGCAGCAAGCGATGGGCTTGGGTTAGGGATGTTTGAAAAAAAATCACAGGGGGTCACAGGAGCATTTGCAAAGCAAATATAAGTTATTCTCTGGAGGAAATCAATAGAAGTGGTGGCTTGTGCCTTTCAGAGGTGTAGGGAACCACTGGCTCCACCTAACAAGAGCCAGTTTTGTTTGCAGCTGAAATAAAGAGGTTTCTATTCAAGAATTGCTGTGGCACCTGAAAACCAGAACACCCACAAATTCCCTTCCCATCTCCAAACAGGTTGGGAACACACTGAAAAGCAGATGATTTGCAGGGTAACCATTCACATCCCAATGGTCACGGCAGGACCGTGTCCCAGCCAAACCCTCCAGGAGTGCCAGCGAGGCTCGGTGTGAGCCGGGCCAGCCCTGGCAATGCCACCAGCGCTGCTGAACAGAAGGCAAATTATTCCATGCACGGCCCTCCGCCCCCATTTTTCCAGGCCATAGCCCTGGAAAGGCAACATGCAGGGTGGGGAAGGGACAGGCAGGCTCCGAGTGAGCAAACAGCTGCACGTGGAGGGGAAGGCTCCAAGTCTGGGTGACTGGGCAGCTGCCCCGCTGCCAGGATTGGCACCACTGGAGCACAGGAGCGATGAGCCATGCACGGAGCAACCCCTGCCAGGGCTGCAGCTCCTCTCCTGGGGGCAGCTCCCTGCCCAGCTCTGTAAAGCTGCTGATAGAGGGGAGGAAAGGTGGGAATGAGGTCCTGGAATACTTTGCACCAGGCTGGGATGGTCGATGGGACCCAGCTGGAGACTTTAATGTCCTGGGGCAACTCTCCCCCGCTCCAGCCTGGGAAGGGCACTTGCTGCTGCTGAAGCCATTTTTCAAGCTGTCACCATTGCTTTCAGAAAGAGTTACAAGGTCTCCTCCTCTCCGAGTAACCCCAGAGGAGAAGATGCTGATGTGTTTCACTGGACAGGAAGGTTCCAGCTGGAAAAGCAGGGCCCTCCAGGGCTGGCACAGCAGGGAGCCCCGTTATCACGCAGCGTTTAAAGGCTGTGCTCCAAATTGCTCCCATCCCTCTCCCCCTGACCGTCTGTTTGTCAGTGCTCGCTTTGCCATGAGACCTCCTTCATCCCCACACCCCACCTACGCTTACTCCTCCTCTTCTCAGTTCCCGGGAAACTCAATTCCATCTAAGCTGCCTTTGAAAGCTTTAATGGGACCAGATGGTTCCATAAAATATAAATGCAGGGATAAAAATACCAACAGAGCTCCGAGTGATTAACTTTGGATCTACCCTGACTGGGAAGGATTCAATAGAGCTCGCTGAACTGGCAACTTTGCTGCCTTCCTGCTGCAGATGGGTTCATAAACTCTCTCTGTGCCTTTCATCTGCCTCAGGAGTGATGCCAGAGGTCTCTCCACCTCTTTATGGTACTCCAGTCCGTTCTGAAGGTCTGGTCTGCCAACCTGTTTATGTGGCATCCAGTTCTTCCTCAAAGAGGTGTTACAAAGGGGGAAAAGTCATACAGGGTTCTCATAAAGGACAAGTTACCAAATGCTTTAATTTGATGCAGCAGACTATTTTGGGCAACACAGAGTAGAGGAGATCCTTTCACATCATTTAAAAATATCAAGAAACTTTCATAGATTGAAAAACAAATTAAGACTAAAATTATCACCCAATTTCACTCAGTAATTTTTGCTGGCATGGAAATGAGTCCATGCTTTCAAAGTGAACAGATAATTCCAGACTTCAAAGGCTTACTTCAGTAAGTAAACTTGTTAAATTAGGGGTTTGAAAGTTATAATAAACTATCTGGATGAACGTGATGTGGCACAGTGTGGCTTTTAGAAATAAATAAAGTGTCCCCTCTCTAATCTGTTAGAGTCCTTTGAGGGAGGCAACAATGCTTTCAAGAAAAGCTGTTATTATTTATTAGACCTTCAAGAATGTCTTAATTAATAATAACCAGTACCCCTAAAGAAGCAGCAGGCTCCAAAGATGAAAACCATCTTCCTGGAGATGCCTTGTGAAGGGATGTCATTTGAACAAGGAAAGTACACAAACGGAACAGCAGCTGGAGAAGAACAGCAGCTTGTCAAGATCCACACAAAGCAGGGATGTGGGAGAGTGAAAAAGAAAATGCAGATCTCTTGAATCATGGATCTCCCACTCCTGTATCAGGCAGATCCCAAAAATGACATTGATGTGACCAGGATGATGAGACCACACATGGATTAGTTGGATTTGAGTCACCATGGCTGAGAAAATCCTGGTTTAAGAACCCAAAGCCATATCCCAGAGCTCCTGAAGGGTTTATACCACCTGTGCTACATCTTCACCCTCTCACCTTTAGCAAAATGGAGCTTTCCTTACCCATGGTGGCTAAATCCAAGGTGTGCAAAACACCTCCTACCACGGAGGAAACCCCCCCAGTGCTGACAGGGCAGCAGAGGGACAGAGAGAGAGAAAGGAAAGAAAGAAACGCCTCAAAATGCGAGAAATTGATAGCAAATTAAATCAGCCAAGCCAAGGTGAAGTTTTAAATGGCATGGGAGAAAAAAGGTGTCAAGTTTGAAGCATTTGTGATACAAATGCTATTCATTTTAGTCAGGAGGAGAGGACTCTGGGAAATTCAACATTATCTAACACAGGCAATTAAGAAAACAATGACAGCTGAAATTTAATACAGACAAGTATAAGGTAATGCCTATCAAAAGCAACATTGCCAACAACTCATACACACTGATGGATTCTAACTTAATTGTAACCACTCGGGAAGGAAAAAAACCCACACATCACTCTGGACAACATAACAAAAACATCTGATCAACAGCCAATGGTGGCCAAGAAAGCAAGACATGGAGAGAAAGGGAGAAAGAACAGTGAATGAAAATATTGTCGTGTTTTTATGGAAGAAAACAACATTCTTAACTTGCAATATCACCTTCAGCATTGGAAAGACAGACGTGCGTAAGGAGAATAGGAAAATAACAATGAAAAAATGTGGTCCTGAACACATTTCCATACCAAATGAAAAAGTTGGGGGTGGATCATTCAAGGGCAGGATGAGAAAGGAGAAAAACATTTCAAAACAAAAAAACCAAGTTTAAGTGGTGCCTTTTATTCATCCTCCCACAAGGAAAAGCACAAATTCACTGATACTGAAAGCCAATAAATCTGGAAGAGACAGACAGTGAGTGCCTCAGCAGAAACACCCAAACTGCCCTGGGAGCCTCACCCACGAGCTCCCAGTGATGCAGGGAGCAATTCCACAGATCACAGGGATTATCAGGTGTGTTGCAATAGCATCAGATGTGAACACAAACATCAAATCTCAAGGACCAGTCTGTAGGACAAAAATCCATTAGGATCTTAATGGAGGCTAAATAAAAACCTCTGGCAGTCTGACCCATTTCTGGCTTTGGCCAGCCTGGTATTTATTTAACAACATGTCCTCATCGAGGTTTGGGGCCAATTACCGATGGCCTGTGTTCAGAAAAGAAAATTTTCCTTCAGTTTTCTCTTGGGAGAACTTTTCCCCTTAGCTCCCGGGGAAGCTAGGCATCCCTGTATCCCTGCTGCTGCTGGAGGAAAATCAGGTGATGCTGACGGGAGAGAGGGGGCTGGGGTGGGGTCCTCTGCACAGAGGATTTTCTGGGGAAAGGCTGGAAATCAGATCAAACAGCGTGGCCTTTTGCAGGAAGCAGGAGAGGATGGGCTGCAGCAATAGCGCGGCTCAGCAGCGTGAGGCACTATTGATTCAGCTTTCACCGAGCGCAGAAAGCAGCGGCGCTGGCCCGACGTGACCCGGGGGGAGACATGACACAGCTGAACGGGGACTGGCTCCCTCCGTGCCACTCACGGGAACATTCCTAAGGGCAGCAGCTCAGTGCGGAGCCCAGGGAGCCGCGGAGGAGGAGAACCCACAGGAAGGAGGCATTACCCTTCATCCCTCTCAGGCGAGAAAAAAAAGCCCTTTCCTTTGCTCATAGGACACTTTATTAATTCCTAAAGTGCTGATAAGCTCGGTGGGGAGGCGGGCAGAAGGTGGGTGTTTGTGGGGACCTGGGATTTGCAGCCACGGGCTGCCACCGCTCATAACCAGGGGTGGATGTGAAGGGCAATCTGAGCACATTTGCAAACAGATTTAATAATAAGGGGCTGTCTGCCTCGATGTGTCAAGCTATCTGCAAGTACTGCAAAAGAATATCATCGAGTGTGACATAATGCAAAGCAGGATAAGGTCATTTGCTTTGCTTTCCTCTGTTTTAAAGCATCAGAAAAGTTCTTTTCAAAATACAGCTTTCACAGAAACATGACTGGCTGCCTGAGGAACGGCTCGAGATCAAACGTTTGATATTCAAAATTAATCCCAGGAGGACGAAGCGAGATACTTTCCCTTTCCCTTCATCCATTTCCAGGCTGGAGATATCTCTCTTCCATTAACTCAACTCTCCCCCTTCTCCCTTCTCCCCTAACCAGGTTTTCTTCACAAGGTCTAAGTTCATCTCTTTTTTTTTTCTCTTCCTGCTCCAAATTCATCTCTCTTTTTTTTCCCCTTCCCAAACCACTGATCTAAATGAGGGGTCTGATCCTGCACTTCACATTCAACAGGGATCTTCAGCAGAGTGAAGCCTTCGCAAGTGAAATCTTAGATTTTATCATCTCTGCAAAGCCAAACACCACAAGTTTGCAGCCAAAAACACTCAGGGTGAAATTAAGACGACTGGGGACTCCCCCACCTTTCACCTTCAGGGAGAAACAGAAACAACCCCAAGAAGGAGCCTTTAATGACCACCCCAAGAAGTTCTTTAACTCACATCTATTTAGGATTTAAATTGAAATCACTGTGACATAGGCAAGCAAAAGCTTTGCATGCAGGGAATGTTTAAAAACACAGTGTCTTGCTTTTTTCTTTGGCACCAGAATGGATTCCCAGGCTGTCCTTCCCCTGCAAACCTCTGTCCACCTGGGCACTGCCCCTTGTGCCCAGTGTTGTCACCACAGACACGCTCCCCACAGAGCTCGGCTGGGGGTAAAGGTGACTTTACAGGGGATGGGAGTTTACAACAGCCTGCCTCTAAAAGTCCCCAGCCCCAAACCACCACTCAGATGCCCCAGACAGAGCCAATGAGCACAGCTGGATTCTCCCAGCACAGCTGGATGCTCTCAGCACATATCCCAGTGCCCCACCACAGGAAGTGGCTGCTGGAATATGCGAGTGCAGGGCACAGTGTGGCCACAGAGGCAGCTTCAGGGAGTGGAGTGAACTTTGCAAAATGCAAATTCCTTATGAAATGAGGCATGAGAGACAGAGCCCTGGCGCTAGTACCTCCAGATGTGTAAAACATCTGATCACGGCTGTGGCTGGGGCCACTCCGGAGCTTGCCCGCTGCTGGCAGCAGCTGAGGCGCTCAGGGAGGTGTCGGGGACGGGGTCACTCATAGCCAAGAGGCAAGAACCAGTTGCAGCAGAGGCCAGGGGAAGTCACAACGCAGGAATCCAGGCTTTGTCGCTGTCGCAGAAGCAGAGAAGTCCTGCAGGGAGCACAGCGGGGTCTTGGGGCTGCGGTGCAGAAGCACAGCTGCACACAGCTCTGCACAACTGCAGCAGCAGAACCACGAGGGGAAGGGCAGACTGGTCCCAGGTGAAGCCTCACCACAGTTCTCTTCCCTACCTGATCCTTGGATAGCTCACTGTCAATAACCACTGTGGAAAGCTCAGCTAAAAAGAAAGCAAGAATAAAACCTAAGCAAGCTGATATTAAAGGAAAAAACAATCCCTTCCTCTGCCCAAACATCAGCCGTGTGCTGAGATTTCAGCTGAAATTTAGCCTGGAAAAAGCAGGATCAGGGGAGACCTTATTGCTGTCTACAGCTCTCTGAAAGGAGAGTGGAGCCAGGTGGGGGTCAGACTCTGCTCCCAGGTAACAAGTGACAGACAAGAGCAAATGCCTCAAGTTGCATCAAGGGAGGTTTAGATTGGATATTGGACAATTTCTTCACAGAAAGAGTTGTAACATTGGAATAGGCTGCCCAGGGAGGTGGTGGAGTCACCGGGAAGTGTTAAAGAAACACGTGGCACTTGAGGACATGGTTTAATGGTGAACTTGGTAGTGGCTGGACTTGATGATCTTAAAGGTCTGTTCCAATCTGAACAATTCTGTGATTCCACATCTCTATGTGGTGACTGACTCTAAAAGTTTCCAGCTAAAGAAAGGCCCCAGGCCACCAGCACAGTGCCCAGCCCAGGAGGACATTTGTATCCTCCTGGCCAGGCTCCACAACTCCACAGCTCAGGAGTCACCAGGGCCAGAGAGCTAACAGAGAGCACCTGGGTGGGCTGGATCCCCAGCCACAAACACCAAAATTCTCAGGAGGCTTTGGGAAGCAAATGTCACTGTGTGGTACTGTGGCCATGCCCGTGGCCATGCCCATGGCCACCAAACTGACCAGCTAAACTTCTTTGGGTAGAGGAGAACCCAGGCTGAAGATTGATTTCAATGGTTTATATGGGAAGGTTTGCCATGCATGTGGCCCAGTGGTCCAGGATAACCAGGAATGGAGAGCCAGGACATTTAGCACCCACCAGGTCCCTCCAAATTCAGTGCCAACCATGAAGGTGAACCACCCTGCCAGATGACATGGGGCAAAGGCAACCCACATGCTGGTTGTGGCCACCTGAGCTCACAAATCAAACCC
Source organism: Picathartes gymnocephalus (assembly GCA_013390045.1). Taxonomy (NCBI): domain Eukaryota; kingdom Metazoa; phylum Chordata; class Aves; order Passeriformes; family Picathartidae; genus Picathartes; species Picathartes gymnocephalus. Next base: position 144,515 of record WEKY01019623.1, on the reverse strand, counting down.
AAAGTGAAGGATCCTGACATCCCCTCCTCCTTTTCCACTGGCAGTCGCTCCTGCACACAGGAATCCATCCCACACTTGCGCTTCCCAAAGGTCCTCCAACATTACAGCTGTCCCAGCTGGTATCTGGGCTCCATTCAGCTCCACTGAGGAGACCTCTCCTTTTTAACAAGCGTGTTAACATAACACACAAAACCCTCCAGCTCTCAAATCTCTCGCGAGCCCCAGAGGAGTACAGGAAATTCTTCTTAATTACAATGTGCGTGTTAAATAAGGACACTAGAAAGCAGCAGTTGAAACTACCTGGGAAGGGTTGTGAAGACATCACCACCACTCCTGCTTGGGTTTAAGGGTGGCCACCCACCTCTCAGGGCTGTGTTATCTCCAGGGGCTGGTGGTGAGGCCACCAAAGTTGATCAAAGGGGGCATCAAACAGAGTGGGAAAGGTGACGCTAGAGAGAGACACGTGATGCTGCAGAAGCAGCAGCCCCTGACACCAAGTTTTAACTAAATAGTTACAAGTTGCTGTTTCTTTAACAAAAAGCCGAGCCCTTGAAAAACTACTTGCAATGCCACGGCAGCCCTGGGCTCGTTTGTCATCTGGCGAGTAATCGCTCACCGTCACAGGAGTTTAACCCTGTCACGGGAGACAGCGGCTCTGTCACTGCCGGCAGCGGCGCGGCCGCGTGGGGGATGTGTCGCTGCAGGTCACACCTCGTTCCTCCAAAAGTGGCTTTTTCCAGAAGGCACAGTACGTGTCCCTGGGTCACATCCCTACCTCGCACCCACCCAGCTGATGGGATGCTCACCGTGGCTGCATCGGTCCGGCCCGCTCCTCAGCCCAGCGCTGCCACTTAGAATTTGCTAATTACGTCCTGATAATGGATTCCCTCCGAAGCCTATTCACAGCACATTTGTGCTCCCTCTCTGCCAGCGCTCTCACCAACCCGTGCTGTTGGGAACTGAAATCTGGAGGCTGGTGCCAAGAAAGGCCCGTTTTGGCTTCACAGTCACCAAAGCTCACACCAGGAGCACAGCTTAGCGCTGCATTCATCCGAGGAGGGAGCAATCCCAGCCTGCCCGGGACTCTGGCTCTGGCAGGAGAACAAAGATATCACACATCATCTATTTTTTATCAGGGCATTTTACGGCTACAAAAGTCTCTACTCCCAAGCAGGTACCTACAAACAAGATACAGACGAGTCTCACTAGCAGAAATTACCCATCTACGGCAACTGGCTCTGAAGGAACCACAGTCTGCCCACCAGTGGATGAAAAACAAGCAGGGAAGGTGAATTATTTGTCCAGACAACCATCCAGCCCTTCTGCTCTCCAGCAAAGATACCCCTGTACAGCTGACACGCACAAAAATAAGGGGAATTCAGGTAGACACGCAGTCGACACTAAATATTCTTGTTCCTTAGACACTTCTTTTCATCCCCAGGATGTCTCAACATCTGAGCACGGTAATTCCCTAGTGATTAACTTCTTTATTTATTTAAAACAAGCAGAGAGGTTTCCACCAGCACGACTGTCACTCCGTGTGTCTCTCCGACAGCGCGACGGGGATGATGTGTGACAAACGCTCTGCGGCAGGGCTGGGTGTCTGCTCTGAAGGGAGATAAATCCCCTGACCAGGGGCACTCCCTGGGGGCCTCCTGCCATCACTGGTGCAGAAACAACTCCCAGTTAAACAATACTCAGTGCCTCAGCTCTTCTCCTCCCTCCAAATATGACCCGAAAAACATGGGAGCACCCGAGTGCATCAGACACAGCACATGGAGAGGGTGGGACACAAGCTGGTGGTGGTGACAGGCAGCAAATCCGTCCTCCAAAACAACCCTCCACGGACTGCCAGGAAAGCACCTGCTGGCAGCCAGTGGAAGGGGCAGCTCAGCCCAGGAAAGAAAAATCTTTAAGCACAGAAAGAAATGCGACAGAGGCAAGGGTAAAGCTCTGCAGCTTTTCCCCAGCCTTCCCAGAGGCTAGTAAGGGCTGCTCCTGGACAGAAAGAGGAGAAATGAGAAACAGTCCTGCTTAAAATGAATAAAATATGTCACTGCCGATCTTGTAGCAATTAAATCACTGGTTATACAATTACTTAATTATGTAGCAGTTAAAAAAAAAGAAAAGGAGGGGGCAAGATGGTATTTTTCCTCCTGAAAACTTCAATTTGCTACCTCAAGAAAATAATTGCTTGATTCAAACATTAAATAATTGAGACATTCATTAGTAGTCCTATTGTATGATTAGCACAAGGAAGGTACCATTTAAAGACTTAGAAATTGATTCAGCAGGGAAAACGAGAGCCAGTTTTAATGGGCTGAATGGGAGCGTGGCCTCGAGGGCTGGTGGCTCAGCAGAGGACAGAGGCAGGTTGTCACTTCACCCACCAAGGGAAGCATTCCCAAAACTCACAGTGCTGGGTTCAGAGAGGGTGCTGCAGGTGTTTACAGCCCAATCCGAAGCCCTGCTGGCTTGTCCTGGTGTAGGTTCACGTGGTCTCCTTGTCCATCATAAATTCTCCTCTGGCATTACCACGGTGAGGATCTGTGTGCTCACCCACAACACCGGAACACCCAGCACCCTTCCCTATCCGTGGTGCCACATGACTCTCCAGAAAGCCCTGGCTCCCCTCAGACACATCACCTGGCACCTTCAGTCCCTGCCTGGAGAAAACAAGCTGCTGGTTCCCTCAACTCAGACCTCAGCTCCACCTCAACACGAACCTTGAGTGAATTCACTGCTGCTGCAGCAACCAGCTGCCAAATATCCCAGGACTCAGGAAAAGCAGGAACCCTTTATCCCTCTAGGTGCAATGGAGCAGTTTACAGGGTCTGAAAAAAACCACTTGCAAACGTGCTCCAGCCCAGCAGGAGGTGGGAGAAAGCCACGTGGAGTGGACAGGGGAGGTTAGCTCCTGTAAAAGAGAAAGGGCAAACCCAGCACCGGAGGGGAAGCAATTACAAGCAATAATTGGCGGAGGCTGCCATGCGGAAACACTCTCATTGTTTAAAATTTGACCCACTGCGACTATCTTTCTTAAAATGGTTATTGCCTTATCCTCTCAGATCTAAATAGCCCCTCCACACTTGGCTGCTCCACGAAGACTAAAGAGCAGCTGGTGAATGCAGAGGATTTTTGGTTGGTCAGTGTTTCCTTTCTGACCCATCTCACGGGGTCCCAAAGGCTAATGGGAGGCACAGCACTGCCTGGAACAAGCAAAACATTCCTGCTCCATCCCACCCATGCCTTGAGTGGGTTCATGTTCACACCACAAGCACAGCTTTGCTCCAGGCAGCATTTTCAGGGAAAGGACGAGCATCCCCCACTCTGTGACGGAGGAGATGTGTGGGGAGGGAAGAGCACGGGGCAGCAGGAGCTGCTGCAGCAGCCCCTGACTGTAGGCCTGGCAGCTGCCATCCCTCAGCCCTGTTTACTCCCCTTTAACAAGCAGGGAAGCCGGGGAGTTTGAAGTCCTAGACAAATTATTCATCCCCAATTTAAGTCTGGAGTTGAAAACAGAAGAGACAGCTTAGAGCTGAGCGTCTTTGTAACTTAGATCATGAGATGGCTTCTTTTATGAGCAGACACCTTGCAAATGCATTTTTTTTCCATAAGAAAATACTGTTACATATACAAAAGGGCTTCCCTAGTGAAGGAGAGGAGAGGCTTATCTTCATTTCACTTCTAGCAATTCTAAACCCCACCTTTCACCAAAGATTTGGGCTCTTCCCAACAGTGGATCAGACAGCTCAGAGACTCTTTAAGGTGGAGCACGAGCTCCTGCAGCTGCCTCAGCAGCTCGCTCAAAGCTGCATCAGTGTCACTGCCCTCCCCAAAGCAGCATCAATGTCACCACCAAGCGATGCCACCGGCGGGAGGGCGGCGAGATCCCAGCGCAATCCGGGGCCGTATTGAACCGGAACGATCACGGAACAGAATTGGTCATGTTAATCTCATCTCCATTGAAAAATAATAATGGATCAAAGTTTGCCAAATAGAAAAGGACAAAATCAGCAGAGAAATACTTTAATTATTACCTCCAAGCTTACAGGAAAAAAAACCCATCAAAATTGGTATTACAACTGAGAGCACACGCGAAAGGAAAACTGTAAAGGAAGTACTTGACAGTGTCCCTTTAATTAAAGTGCTCTGAATATCATTAGCAATGGACCTTTGGAATTTAAAGCCAATTACAATCTAAATGCAAAAGTTACTTGCTCGCCAAGTCGCTTACACAACATCTTTCAGAAGTGGGCTTGGTGCACAGGGAACAGCTTTTTCCCTGCTAAATTTTTATGCAGGCTGGGGACATCAGCACAGAGAGATCCCAAATAAAGAAGGAGTGAAAGGATCCCACAAGAGGCTGCAATTATGGGTCTGAATATATCCACTGCATCTTGTGATGCACACAGGGCTCATCAGCTTAAAGCATGGTAAAAGGAGTTTTTGACTTGCAGGGAAGTTGTATGGGGCTGCTGAAAAGTTAAATATTTGGGATCTAGAGGCCAGCAGCCTGGTTAGTGTCACACAGACTCATGCTCGTGCCCCTGGGACCCAAGTGTTTCACAGCGGCTCAGGAGAAACTCAAGCCTTTGGAACAAGCTTTCCATCGCAGTGTTTCCAAATAAGGCTCTCCACTGCTCACCAGCCCAAAAAGGTACAGAAAATCCATTTTCTTTGGATTTGCTGCTGAGCTTTCGCATTGCCAGGGATGCAGCTCTACCCACAGTGAGACCTGGGATAGTGCAAATTTGGGGGACATGCCCTGGCTCCCAGGTATGCCTCCCGCTCTCTCTCACAGGCACTGCCTCTGCAGGACCCCTCAGAGTCCCCAGGGCTTAGGTCAGACCCTGCCTATGTTGCACAAAACCCTTCAGTTTAACTCCTGGACAAAAGACCACGACAGCAATGCCAGGAGACGGCAGCTGTTTGAATGGAAAGAGCTCTTCCCGTGCCACCACAACAGGAAAATCCTGCTGCACTGGGGCTTCTGCTCTGCCATGGGGTCTAGAGGGAAAGGGAAAAACAGATGGCATAGAGAGTGATTCACCCCAAAAGTTGCACCACAACAGGGCCAAAGCCATGCTGGTTTGGGTTATCCCTGGGTTTATCCCTCTGAATATGACAGAGGACTCCAAACTCTAGTATAAAGGGGTAGGGAGGGACCAGAAGACAACAGCTTTGTTCTTTGGTGCCCAAGATTTCTGTCATTAAAACCAAACAATAATTAAGCATCAATAATAATTTTTCTTTCCCTTCACACCTTTCATCTTTATGGAAAAATCCTGCAGACATTACAGACTGCACAAGTGTTTGACTTTCAAAGCAAACCGGGGAAGCATCTCCCCGTCACAGCATTCGGTGGGACAGCAACACAAACCCAACAGAAATATTCATTGCCATATGTTTCAGGAACAACTTCCACAGACGTTCATTAGTATCACTGCCATGAAACTCTCCAGGACTTTTGTGCAAGGGAAGTGGCAGTTGCTAATTAAAGTGCAGACGTCAACCCAAGTGAGGAAGGGGAGGCTCAACCTCCGGTTGAAAGAGCAAGAAAAGGTGATGGAGAATGCTGCAGATGCCCAGCTCTGTCCCGGCTGTAACCCCAGCTATTCTCAACCATTAAAAAACCCAGGATTTCCAAGGGGGAATAATGATTTCTACAAGCTCCACACATTCAGGATTTTTGGCAAACAAACCACTCTCTTGCCCAGCTTTGCTCATACAGAGTTGCCTAAATAAGACACAAACCAAAGCACTCCCCCTATAATTAAAAAAACGTACCCAGCACTTCGTGAAATCAAGGCTGGTACTTTCCTCATGTTGTTTAATATTAACACTTCCGATTGATTTCTTACTTTTCTGGGACAGGTGAATGTCTTGAGGGAGCAGAGATGAGGAGCACTGGTCCCTTCTGAACTCTCACCTCAGCAGCAGACAAAGCTGCTTCCCACTAGAAGCTGCTACTGGGAAGTGCCAGGAAAGGAAAGGCTGGCAGGAGAGGACAACCCCATGTCACAATATCTCAAAAAGTTTCTCCAGACAACCAGAGCAGTGAGTCCAAGCCCAAATCTGGGATGTGTTCCTAGGTGTGCCACAAGAGCCTTCTGAGCTGGGAGAACCATTTCCTGATGGGAAACAAAATTGTTATTCAAAAGTTGCAGGCTTAATACAAACTCTCAGAGCCTGAAACATCAATTCAGAAGGGAATTAGACGTGGGCTGATGGCTTTTCCAGGCAATTTCTTCCATCCTTAGCTGGACTCCCAGAGGGGTAGCACAAACGAGAGAAACGCAGCAAGAGGAGGAGGATGGAGCCAGATTCAGTGCTTAGACCTGATGAGTGATTCTGTCATCTTGCAGCTTCCAGCCTCCCCCCCTGGCCAACCACACGCCTCTTTACTGAACTCTGAAGTACATTTTGCTCTCCTGAGCCCTAGAAAGGAGCACAACCCTGGATGGCAGAATGGTTGGGCTCCATTTCCAAATTGCTCCTGACTTGCTGCACAATTTCAGGCTCTGCCTTGCTTACCCCATGTGTAAAAGAGACCTCAGCAAATTGCTCTGAGACCCTCAGGAGGAAAAAACATCACAGACGCCACTTTTAATAAGTTAATCCGTGCAGTCCTGCAGTCATCCCACTCCAGGATCTCCCCACGGAGCTGCAAAACACGTGTGCTCAGAACTGCAGAACACAGTTATTCTGAGGAGATGGATGGACAGGGAAAGAGACAGGGCTTGACAGCCAGCAGAACATTTCAAAGCATCTCAGCTGTCCAGGAGCCATCCATCATCCCCAGGAACACCAGCGAGCCAGGGCTGTGCGATCACAGGAACTATTTAACACCTGTGCTCATCTGTACGGGCTCCCAAATGGCATCTCGTGGGCTGGGACCCCAAATCTGGCTCACGGCCATGGTGAAGTCACCAGGGGCATCACCTTGAGTTGAAGATGCAGAGAGTGAAAATCTGCTGTTCTCTAATTCACATCCATCTGCCTGTTATGCATTTCAGGTGCAGTTTGTCAGCAGATTCATCCCCGGGTACAAAGCACTGTACACAGATCGAGGTTAAGTGCCGGGACGAGCATGCCAAGGTTTGCTGAGGGGGAAACTGAGGCAGGCCAAGAGCAAAGAAACCTGCCCAGTGTTCTGGGACTGAAAACCAGGTCTCATATCCCTAGACTAGCCACAGGCATTGCCGTTTGTTTGTTTGTTTGTTTGTTTGTTGTTTTTTGGTTGGTTTTGGGGGGTTTTTTTTGTAACACCGAGCAAACCCTTTTTGGTCCTTTTTGGTGGGCCCCAGTGGCAGCAGTGCTGAAATGCTCTTCCCTCCCAGCACTGCAGGCAGCCAGAGCAAAGCCTCGCGATGCTGATGAGCAAACAAAGACCTGGGTTTGGTTCTCTCCCTCCACCTAAGGAAGCACAAAATCACTCAAGGATGTTGGTTGGTTTCAATCAATACAAAAAGAAAATGGTTATGTCTGTTCCCTTCCAAGGAAAGAAAACATCCCCTGTGTGCTAAGTCAAAGGAGAGAGCTGGAGAGTGAACTCCTCAAGGGAGGAATCACGTTCCCAAACTCCTGAGCCTACCTCCAAAATAGAGGGAAAAAAATACTGGTTTTTTTTTTCTTTTCCCCTCAGTGCCACATCACTCAGTGTCTCTCAAGCTGCAACTTTCAAAGTGACATCCAGGAGAAATTACTCGTGGGGAGAGCCTGGCCCCAGCCCTGATGGGACCCTCATGTGCCAGGGGTGTCCTGATAGCCTCTGGCAGGAGCAGTTTTCCATCTGTATGGGCAAGGGGATATAAAGTTACTTTGTGGTAGTTTTACTCCTTTATTCCTTTCCTTTTCTACCTTTACAAGGCCGCCTTGTTTCCTAGAGCTCTCCAAAAAGAATGTGGGCATGGGGAAAGCAAGCTCGGGAATGGCTGCAGGCAGAAATATTCCAAGGATAACCCTGGAAAAGCACACCAGGAGGGAGATACCCTGAGACTGCGCTGGGGGAAGGAGCACAGACATCCCTGCATGAGGCATCCCTCCCAAGAAGCCTCCTGCAAAACCACCCCAGCAGCTCCTGCAAAGCCTTGGCCTCTTTCTGCAGCCAAACAAATCCTTCCCTCCCAGCAGAGGCCACAGTGGGACAAACTGGTGTCCTGGAGGTGACCACAGACCTGACCCCCCCACCAGTGCCTGGATGTACAGGGCTGCACCTTCAAACCCCCATGAAAAGAAGGGGTTGGAACACTGGCTCTAAGAAATGAACTGGAAAGGAACAGAAGGACCTGGCAGGCAGGCGAGGTCTGGGCTCGGCAGTCTGGATAATCCATCTGAAACTCAGAAAGCAATGAGGAGAATGGAGGGAGGAAAAGTAATGAATAAAATGAAAAGGAGCACAAATCTGTCTGCAGCCATTCCAAGCAGCAGTTTTACCTCCAAGTGCCCCAACAGATCCAGGAGATTCTCTAGTAACACAATACTGGGAGCCAGGGCATCCTTAGGATATTTGGGACTCACAAAATCTGTACACCAGCACCGGGAGGGGTCAGGCTGAGGGGAAGTTTGCCCAGGATTTTAATCCTACTTTGGAGCTCCATTTTAAGGAGGTTCCAGGGGGCTGACCTACCCCAATAATGACCTGTGATCCCCTCAGCTCTCGCATACCCCAAAATTCCTTCTTTCAACACCAGCCCTCTCTTGCTGGCCAAGGAGGGAAGGGAGGGACTGCACAGAGGGAGGGAAACGGAGCGGGGATGTCTGGGAGGAGAGATGGGTGGTGAGGAGACGCAGCAGGAGAGTAGAGAACAGATCTCGAGTCTCATTTAAAGAGGGGGAATCTGCAGCACAGGCATGGCAGGAAAATAGAGAAAAAGCACATCAGTGCAAGAAAGCTCGAACAGATGGGACTGGGAGCCTGCAAGGAAAGGCAGGGATGGAGGCTGGTAAAGGCACGGACAGCAAAACCTGGGATTTGCTCCTCTTTGCAGCACAAGAAACTCAGCAAATATCAGACGTTGCTTTTCCAAACACCTTTTCCAGGAGTTAAACACAGTGGAGGCTGGAGGAATTCAGAGCAATTTCCCACACACATGTCACTGTCAAGGCTCCAAGCAGTGCTTAAAATGGACACCCTATCTGGAAGCTGCTGTGTGCAGAGACAGCACAATTACCTACCTTTGTCTTCTCCTCTGCCGCAGAGAGGAGGAGGAAGGAGAAGGTGAAGCAGCCAGATCCACGGGACGCCTGAGCATCGGGGGTGAGATCTCAGTCAGGGCAAAGCTCCTTTGGAATCACAGAATATCCTGAGTTGGGAGGCACCCACAAGGATCCTCGAAGTCCATCACATTTTATCTGACACCACCCAGCTTTAAAGGCAGGGCCACCTGAGCCATCGGGGTACAAGCCTGACAGTGCTGGAGGTTTTACAGCAATCCAAGCCCCATACTTCTCAGGAGCATTATGAAATTAGCACAAGCCATTGCCTCCCTGCAGGCCTTACACTCCCAGACACTCCAGCTGGACCCCAGCATCACAATAAAAAGCCCAGTGGTGTTTTGCAGCACAGAGGAGGCTGGCACAGGACTCCAAGACTTGGAGTGAAGTTAGTTGGTCACTCTCTCCCTTTCCCATCAGTGCAGGCACAAAACAAATCCCTCTGAATGTGCTAAAACTGTGTCAAAAGCTGCATTCATCCAAAATCTGCGCTGGGAGCAGCACCAGGTACCCACCCCAGCAGTTACAACTCATCCCAGGCAAGGCAAAGGCTGCATTTAAGCAGAGGAGATGCCTTGAACGAGGCAACAGCAATAACTCAGCCCAGGTTTAAAAACAACTCTGGTGGCAGAGACGGGGCTTAAAAGGCAGAGTTTCTCCTCGCAGCCCCTCAAGCCAGCAAGGCACGATGTGCTTCCTTTGTGCTTTAAAGACAGAGGTGACAGCAGAGCCGCCACTTGCAGGGGAAAGCCCTGCAGGGCAGTACGGTGCTAAAAACGCAATAATTAAGCGAGCACCTTTTGAAGGCCCCGGTGAGAGGGGCTTCCCAACACACCAAGGTTAGGCAGCTCTCAGAAGTGGTTTTGTTTTCCCTGAGAGATGGGCCTGTTCAGCTTTTGGCACTTCCTCTGCAGAAAAGATAACTGATCTCCTCAGATCACAGCATATTCAGGTTCACTAATAATTTAGATAAGTCCAGACAAGCTGGGTTATTAAAAGTAAAATAAAATTAAGAGAAATCTGGAAATTTAGACCTATAAATCTAGAGGCATTAGGGAGAATTGAATTCTTTCTTATACAGATGTAAAATCAAGTCTTTTTTATACGATTCAATTATAGATTGATGGGAAGGCTCAGAAACATGGATTAATGATCTTTTCTTAAAGGAAAAAATTATATAAGAAAAAATAAAAGAGAGCCATATAAAAGAAAGAATTACTACTCCCCAAACCATGATTAAAGTTTAGTAGGTTATGTTCAGAACAGTGTAAAAAGGAATTTGTGGATTCCCAACCACATTAAGAGAGTATAAATGGAGATAAAGGAAGCAGCATGGTACTGTAAATTGCTGTCCCTGCAAAGGTGGGGGAAGCACATCTCCACTTCATGGTACCAGCAAGGAGATGGTCATTTCCCATCAGGAAGGACGACATGTTTTAAGGGCCTCTGGAGCTTCTGAAAGATCTCAGAGTTTCACAGACACAGGGCAATTGCATGGATGGTAAAGAAGCTGGGCTCCATTGATTTCTACCAGCTGGGAAGGGAATATCAGCTTTTCCTAGCGAAGAGAAAATGATGGCAGGGCCACAGCACAAAGTAGTCCTGATGTTAATACTCCACAGAACCTCGCTCAGCCCAGCCATCTCTGTAATTCATCCCATCTTAAGTATCCGAAAATCAATGCAATCCTACCAAAAAAAGCCACTCCAGGCCCTGTGCCCAGAGCTTTCCTTACGCTCCTGATGATTCAGTCCCCAGCCTTTTATAGAAAAGGATAAGACCACAGGGTTAACAGGAAAATAAGCATCTTCAGGTGCTCAGATCCTGTGGTAACAGGGGGCATGGAGTACCTGAGATAATCTGGTTCCGAGAGAATATTTCCCTAATGCTACGTCCAAGCCCCACTCAGCTTGGAGCAGCAGTCGAGCACATTGTCAGGGAAGCCATTGTTTATGGCTTTGTCCAAAAAGAAAGCCTTATCTGGGTCACACATTACAGGGAGCGGGCTAGGAGAATGCAGCCCCAGACAAGCTGTGGAAATGAAGGCAATAAATGCAGGAAGAATAGCAGGGGAGGAGGTGAGAGGAGCTGGAGAAGAATTGCATTGAAGGGGAAAGGTGGCGTAACCAGAGCTCCTGCACCGCCACACCGAAATCTAATTCACACTTCTGTGCTGCCTGCCTGTGCGGCTCCCAACCACGGGAGAAATGTGCAGGGAGCACCCAGGATTACTTTTCAAGCTCGCCTCCAAGGGGAAAAACCATCCTCAGCCAGAAGGTGGGAATTTGCAATAATATAAATAAATGTATAGTTACATAAATAAAAGGCTCGTGGCTGATTCTCACGTTTGGCAAGGGCCCGGGGTTTTGCGCAATTAAAAGGAAAATGGATTCCAGCGGAAAAAGAACAACTTCCCCTTCCTCAGGAAGACGTCTTTCTGATGAGATAAAACCTTTACTTCATTCAGTCTGGAGCAGAGTTAAAGGCCAAGGTAGTATTTTAGCTTGCAGTTAATTTCCAAGCATTTTGGAAGGCTGTGATCAGACGGCAGCAGTTGAACACAGCACGGGAGGAGCAGGAAGGGAGAGGGACACACAGGAAGATAAATCCACACCGCAACTCAAAGCTGTAAAACCCACGAGGCTGGGGAGAACTTCAGTCAGGTTTTTTATCAAGTTCTGAGGTTTAGGTTGTTTTTTCCCTTTCTACACCGTTATCCACAGACACTGCAAATGGCAACTCCTTTGTCTTTCATCCCAGGGAGTTTGCTCCAGTACCTCTTCCAACGCCCACACAACCCACTGCTCTCCACCCCTACTTCCATTAATTGATTTGTACAGATCCTCCTGTCAAAGAAAATTGCCAGGGAAGTCCAAACACTGAAGACAAGTCTCAAATTTTAGAAGCCAAATATTTCGTGAAATGGTAACAGCTAGTGGGAATCAGGAAACATGATTGAAAATTAAGGGTCTGGGGTTAAATCAAAGTTTCTCTTTCCCTCTAATAAGATGACAGCCCAGACCATTTGACTGACTGCTGAGACACCGACTCCTCGCTGGCTTTAGATTGCTCAAGTGCTCAGAATTTAATCTCAAATGGCTGTTATTGAATTTTCTCTCGGACTAGCTGGCTGATGGGCACAGCAAGAGAAGCCAGCCCCTACTCACCTGGGCAGCCTCCCAGCCTCTGGAGATGGAATACCTGCTGCTACATGAAGGGTTTGCAGGAGCCTTTGCTCCAGCACCTTCTAGGAGGGAACAGCACGGCTCAGGAGGGACGAAAACACCAGGAATAATTTATGGAAGACAGGGCTGCTTCTCTACACACTGCTTCTTACCACAAAAGGTATTAACTGTAAGCAACAGCAAGGAACCGTGCAAGAAGTGATCCCTCCAGATGTGTTTAAACGCCTGGCAAGGCGAGGCAATCCTCCAGTGTACACATGGCTCTCCGAAGGGTAAATGTTTCCCAGCTTCTACCGGCATATTCCTGTCATTTACACAGCGCCGTCAATCACTGCTCTCCCAAGAAGGGGAGCAGTGTAAACTCATGTTTAATGCCAGATTTACACACATTTCCATTCGCCAGTAAATGAGACCATTACATATGTTGTGTCAATTGATTTTTATAGTCTGAGCTGTGAGCGTTGGCACCGAGGAAGTGCAAAGGAATGCAGGCACTGGAAGTGGGAGCTGGCTCCTGATGTCTCCTGGCGCCGCCCCACCCTGAGGCACATTCTGACCTTTACCATGTGACATTAAATCTTCCCTGGCCATGGACCTTCTGAGCTCCTTCTCATCCCATCCCTGCTATGCAGCCTTTCTGCCCGAGCTGCTTCCCAGTGCAGGAGGGAATTATCTGTGCCATGTTCCACACATGGACCAAAACCTTGGGATCTGCCCCAAAGTTTTGCTAGGTGCATACTGAGCACGAGCCCTCCAAATGAAATTCAGACCTGCACTAACCCTTAGCCCAGGGCCAGCTGTGCTTTGCTGAGGCCACCACAACCATAGGGCAGGACACCGTTCCCCCAGCAATGTGACCAATGTTCAGCTGAGGAGTTGATTCACCATCCATTTAAGAAAGTCCTTCTAAGCACGTCTTGCCAAAACAAAGCAACCTTCCTTGCAGAATTATCCTTTGTAAATACCCCCCAAAGAGTTAGCAATTCCCTTCTCCAAGATGACTCATCCTCCTACACAAGGGATGGTGAGAAGAGCAATCACGCTGCCGTGTCAGCGCTGCAGAGCCGCGCTCGCCTCCCTGCATCGGCCCGAGAGAGGCTCTGGGCACAGCCCTACCTGCTCCCCTCAGCATCGCCCACCCCCGCGCCCCCTCCTCTGAGCAAGCTCCCTCATGGGCTGGCCCCCTGTGTGTCTCAAGCAGTGCCGCCTGGACAGAGGAGATGACCCATCCGCAGACAGCGTTTTGCTGCTGACCTGGGTGCTTTGCCTTCATCAACATGCACAGCAGCACCTTCCCAGGCTGGAGAAGAGGAGGCTGATCCTTTCAAGGGGTGGCTTTTCACACCCCCCGCAGCCAAGCAGAACTTCCTCTCCGTAATTAACTGCTCCAGCCGTGTCTTGGCTGAGCTCCACCAGCAACACGGCAGAGGCAGTGACCTCCAAGAGCAAAGCCCTGGATTTTGGTGCTGCTCCCCACCACCCAGGCCACGCCACGAAAAGCCAGCCTGCGGATGCAGGAGGCAGCAGAGCCATTCAAACCAGCCACGGGCAGTTTCACAGAAACGGAGCTTCAATCCAACATTAATTTGCAGCATCCTGGGCTGAACACTTCAGATAAGGAGCGCCGGAGCCAGGGGGATGACAGGGACAAGCTTGTGGCTGTGGCACATCCGCGTGTGATCACAACGCCCTGCCTGGGTCCGCTGTGGGCTCCGGAGACCTGGGTAACACAATAGCAGCATGGTCCTCACAGGCAGACCCCTTCTCCAAATCCCCGGCAACGTCCCTTTTTTTCCCTCCCTGCAGGGCTTAAAGCCTCATCCTGCTCCAGTTATTCTGAAAGGGAATTTAGTGCCTCGCCATAAATTATACAAGCATTGGACATAAGCATCATTTATGCACAAATCACTGTTCCCTAGAACAAAGCAAGTATCAGCCTCCTGACAAAACACTTTTTAGTAGGATTGGCAAATGAATAAAACCTCCCTATGAATACCAACGTGCTGATGAAAAAGCCCTACTGATTTTAATAGAAAATTATCATTTTCCTATAGGATTTTTGTGAACCATCTCGTTGAATTTAATGGAGATTTTCTATTCTGGTCTGCAATTATGCAAGAGTTAAAATACCTCCAGAGACGAGGAGATTATCTATTACATTCTATAGGATTTCAGAGTAATTTCCATAGAATCCTGTTATGTTTCTATAGAGCCTGACAAATTTAATCCCTATTGAACTTTAAAGGGACTTTTCCATAAGGGACAAATAGACACTGACATCTGTTAGCTGCAAAATGAGTAATACTCAGAAAATAGAGGCCTTACACACCACTGCTGCACTCGAAATGGTCGAAAGATGTCTTGAACAAGCAGCTTAATGGGGAAAATGCATTAAATTGGTGTCACATGGCTGCATTAGTACGGCTGTGTTGCAACATTTCTTTTATACACAATGTCATTTATCCAACCAACGCTTTACAAATTGCATTTGCTACAAATGTGCACTTGATCTCATCATCCCATGCTGGGACTTTCCTGTATCATCACAGGAGGACGGAGAACAATCTAAATCCAGGGGAAAAGTGCCAGTTCCAAGCTGTGGAGCTGGTGACGTATCTGTGCACGTTCCTCTGCCCTAATGGTTCTAATAAATGCATCGACTCCCAGTCTCTCTCTCTCATTGAACTCCACTGTGGAGCTTGAAGGGCTGCACTTCTCTTTTATGCCCAGTACTAAAGGAAAAAAAATAAAATACCAGCTGGGCTATCTGGAAAATGAAGTCTTTTAAAGTTAACTGTAAGGTACTTATAATGAGGAACAAAACAAGCAGGGACAGCCTAAGGTTTCCTACACCAACACGACAATTTGTCCTAGACTGGTTCAAGGAAAAATTTAAAAGACACGACAGCCCCATGGGTCTTTTCTCACCTTTCCTTGTGCAAGCTGGCATCAAACACGATACATCCTTACATGTGGCTGTATCTCTACCACCCACTCATCCACTTATTCCTCAAAAGCCCAAAACTCACTCCAAGAGGTCCTTCAGGAGATCTCAATTTTGGATGCATCACCTCTGCAGAGTTGCTCTGGTTCTTGCCCAGACATTCCCTCATCTTTTTGGAGATTATGGATGCTTTAAAATCACGCTGGATAAAGCAGCTTGAAGGGCCCTAAGCCAGGCTTGTGCCACCTAAAGACATACCAGTTGCTGGAATGATTGTAGCAGCCCATATAAGAGCCTCAGAGCACTAGTAAAAGAATAGTAATATCCAAATTAACCTTCAAATTATAGAGCTGACAGGGAAAATTATCCCAAAATAGTACAAGAGGCATCTTAAGGAAGGAGGGAATTGGCAATGTGGACCTAAACCCCCTGACAAGCATCTGGCAGTGGTGGAGCTGAGGGGACCAAGCCAAAACTGGGCACCCAGAGCCGCATGTCTGAAGACACCACAGACATACCCATGGCAACAAGAAGAACAAGCACCTCCATATGTCTTCCCAACTGCATTTCCTTTCCAAAGAAAAGGACAACGTGGTAACTTGAGCACAGCAGGAAAATATATGGCTTTAATATTTTCTCATTTGCCAAATGCTGGCGGGGTGTGGACGGCGGGTGCGGGGAAGGTTCTGGGTTGGGTTTGCTTTTTTCCTTCTTCTGAGCTATATCTGCAAGTGAATAAAGTCCTTAGTGGTGACAGGACAACCCTTTTGGATAGCTACTACCCACAGACCCCTCTAAAGCAAGCCCAGACTGTGAAGGGGGATGCATGGCAAAAATCAGTGTATAAGTGTGTGGGTACATCTTGCACCCTCACTACTTCCCTTCCCTTTTTTGAATCAGTTCCTGTGTTTCTAGAAACCAAACCCAGCTTCCACATGGACTAACAACAATGCCTCATGTCCCTTTTAGGATCCCATTACTGGGTATGCCAACATCCACGAAGAGAAATCCTCATTGACTTGTCATCCTAAGCATTGTAAGATGGGAAAACTTGGGAGAAGTAAAGGGAGTCTTGTATTTCTAATACCAAAAGGAAGCAACAGGAGAAAGCCTTTGATGCCAGCAGCCAGCTGAGGGTTTTCACACACTCAGCTCCCAGGGACAAGGGAAAAGACAGCTCTGGAGAAGGAAGAACAGGCCAAGCAGACACGAGACCTCAGCACTTCCAAGAGACTCAAAGGCAACTGTTTAAATGGGCATTCAGGAGTAAAACAACAGGGTACAACTGTTTAAATGGGCATTTAAGAGTAGAACAACAGGGTACAACCTTCCCAAGGGCTCCACTTGGGTCTGAGCCAGCTCCTACTGAGCCCATGGGCACAGCCCCCACTGGGCATTGACGTGACCTTGCACTTCAGACTGGCATCACTCAGGGCATTCCATCCCAAAACTTAGGAAGGTCCATACAGGACAGCAGGTGCTGCCAGCCGAGTTTTGTTAATGGGAATGTGACATCATGTGGAAAAGCTTCCCAAAGCGATGCCATCCTCACAGGGCCCACAGGCAGGATGAAGGCAGGGATGCTCCCGCAGTGGCCAGTTTGCACTAACCCAGCACCGAGCTGCCTGCTCCACCATCCACTGCCAGGGCAGAGCATCCCTGCAAGGGGAAGTTTGGAGCAGTTTCAGCTGGAGCAAGCTGTGCTTTGCTTTAATCCTTCCCTCCCCACGGTGTGCCCAGGGCCGCACCATGCAGAGGCTCGGCATCGCCGGGACGGTGATTTGCAGTCTGCTCACAGCCCTACATCACTTGGGAGAATGAACCTACAGTTTTATAAACTATTTATTAGCCCTGTCCTGTAGTGCTACATCAATATGGCCATCGGTGAAGCAAGGCAGGAGCTATAAAAATACCATCTATCCAAAATAAGCTTCATAAAATCAAACAGAGGCCAGTACAGCCTAGGATGGGATTGTGGCTTGACATATAAAGGGCCTCTCAATCTTTGAGATAGACCATTAAAATCCTCAAGCCCTTTTGGTTCACAGAAGTCTAAAACAAAAGGGGAAAAATAATGACACCTTTTCTGGCGGAGCAGGAGAAGGCAGCAAGGCAGTCGTGCAGTATCATTTGTTTCCACAGAAGTCAGATTACTCCTTTTTCCCAGCAAGAAAACAACCATCTCAAAAAAAAAAAGAAAAA
>WEKY01019623.1:111980-126960 GCA_013390045.1 Picathartes gymnocephalus | reverse complement strand
AAAAAAAAAAAAAAAAAGTGTACTTGTTTTCCTTTGCCTTCCCCACCCACGAGCTGCTTTTCAACAGGCAAAAAGTTTCTCCTCCGTGTGCCAGCAGTGATGCTCCCTGCTCGGCACAGGAGAGGCGGTGCAGGAGGGGGTGTGGGGAGGCATGGCTGGAGCACACCGATATCCTGGCCCGCACACCCCCCGGCTCCCGAGGCAGCAGGGTAAGGCAGAAGGCAGGTCAATACATTGTCAGAGATGATGATTAACATTTCCAGCCAGTGCTCCCTCAAACCACCTCTAAAACATGTCTTAATAAACTGCATTGCAAATAGCCTTGTATTTCTACCTCGCTGCATCTGCCAGGGTGAGATAATACAGCGACCTCAGGAAAAGTGACACACAGGGAATGAGCTGCCGGGAGTTATACGACACCAGGAGACCTGGCTCAGCACATCGCTCCCAGCCCTGGGTGCCTCCTGCCATGGCTCACACAGGTTTTTTGGGGCTCTGTAGGAAACAAGGAGAGCGTTTTGAGCGTAGAATAATACCAGCTCGCAGAGAGTTTGGGGCTGAAAGGGTTTGAGGGAGAAAATCACTCTGAATTGCTATTGAGTGTGAAAATCACTGTAGGAGAGAAATATTTCAAAGTCAGGCACGTGCTAAGTTTTTGCAGAGGCAGGCACCATGCTTTGAAAGGTCAGAGGGAGGTGAGAGCAAGCACAAGCATCATTTTGCTGGAAACACGGCTCTGAAGCTTTCCAAAACTGTGTGATGGCAACGGGCTCCGTGACGGTTTCCAGCATTGCTGAAATACTTGGCTGGATCAAGCACGGCGCAGCTCAGCATCACCTTTCCGGGGGATTTTGAACCTCACACCTTGCTGCACTGTGATGCTCAACCCTAAGGGAGACAGGCAGAGCTGCCAATCCAAACTGCAACTCAGCTCCTCAAAGCAATGAACTGGAAATGAAGCTCACACACCTTCACGCCCTTCCCCTGCTTATCAGCCCGCCTCAGAAACATCAAAAGAGAGAGGAAACAGCTTGGGTTGGACACGGGGTGAAAAAAGGAAGGAAAAGGTTTTGGTTTACCTGACAAGTCACCTTCAACTGGGCAAGGATGTTTTACATCCCCACTCTGGACCTTCAAGTACTTCAACATTAAGTAAATGCCACTTACCTAGGAGGAAAAAGAATAAAAAGTTAAAGTTCACCAAGTATTTTAACGCGACGCATTTTAAAATTGATGGAATTTGTAATTCACTTGTAGGCTGGAGGAAACACAAAGGGGAAAACTCCAGGTTTTAATACACTTTTATAAAGGTCAGCTTGAATGCCACAGGTTCACGAGGCCATCCTATGAGCTGTTTGTTTTCTTATTTACTTCTACAGTCTCAGCTTTTTCCAACTTCTCTACCCAAGCCTGTAGAACAGGCCTCAGTTTCAGAGGCAAATCTGCCTCTTCCCATCCCAAAATTTAAATCCCTACAGAGAGGTGCTTCCTGCTTTTTCTTACATTTTTGTTTTCCCAACAGCAAAATTATCCATCCTTGGCCAAGGTCTGACACCAGCCTTTCCATCTCTGCAGTACCAAACAGGCAATGCCACCAAGTATTTCCAACATCAACCCTGATGCCAGGCTCCATGGGAAAAAAACTGCTCAGGATCCATCTTTCCCAAAGTCTTGCTGCAGCAATTCATCCTTCCAGGTGGGGATGTCCTACCTGATCTCCAGCCCACCAGGCAAGACCACAGACATGGGACAAACACAACTATTCATCCTTTCCTTCCAGAAAGAGCAGTTTGACCTTCTCTAGGACAAAGAAATTCCACCTTTGCCAACCCCAACCAAAAAATCTGCCTCATGGATACTATAAATATTAATTGGAGATAAATTAGAAGCCCTTTCCTTTTTTTTCCACAGGCATCTGGAAACATGGAATACCAAGCAAGGAGGCTGTGCCCATCCAGCTGTTGCTCCGTAGGCTGTTGCGGGAATTGAGGATGATGGGATGGGGCCATGTCTGGCTAATGCATGGCTGTGTGTACTCTAAATGACTTAAAGGGTGCCTGGGGCTATGGACAGATGCTGCTAAAACACACAATTGAATAAATAAATGGAAGGTAACGGAGAGGGGAGCAATGCCATGGGAGAGCGAGTGGCAGAGCTGTGTGCCAAGGTGTTAAAAAAACTCCCACAGAGCTGCCTAAACCTCTTCTGAGACTCCACTGCTACGTGTTTCAGATGCTGAGAAGATTGAACTAATAAAAAAGAAATGAGAGAACTGTCACTGCAGATTACATGGTATTTATTCCAAAATCTGCTCATTATAGAAATTTGCAAGACAAATGGGTTTTTAGCAGGAAATGGCAGCTTTTCCTTAAGTGCATAACGATGAACAGATCTGGTTGGGAGCTGAATCTTTCTCTCCCTTTTTGAGCTACTCCGGCTCCAAGTCTTACCAACCACCCGAGAAATACTCATGAGGCTGAAAAAAAACCCAATTTTTTTTTAACATTCTCCACCAGCCTCTTCATAATCCTATAAGAAAGTACGATTAAGAAATATTTGAAGCAAGAAAAGCTCATTTGGCCTAGAGAGTTTCTAGGCAGCGAGAGCTTCTCCTGCTCCTCAACAGCCTGCAATCGGCATTGCTAACGCTCTGGATCCTTCCTTCCTCACAGGGAAAGCCCTTCACCAAGAAGAGTATTTGTGGTCAGGCTTTAATCCCCTAGCCTTGATAAATGTTTAATTCCTGGGCCTGCCTTCGTATCTGAATATAGACTGGAGGTGCTTCGCATTCTGCCGTATCTGAGTGCTTCTAATGACATTTTGGCTTCTTTCCCAGTTAATTCCAAGTGCCTGAAACCCAAGCATCTCCCCTCTCTCCCTCCCCATCGTGGATGCACATGCGGATATTTGACTAATAATATACAAAGCCAGGACATGTAGTTTTAAAACTAGTCTCTGCAGCAGAGACTCAAGAAAGGAGAAGAAGAAGGGGGAAAATATGCCTTGAAATATTACAGAGTAAGAGCTGTCAAGTTGAAAAAGCTTCTACAAGGTTTTCAATGCCATAACTGTGTTATTTAGCTGGGGACGAGAATTTTCAGACACATCAACAGGAAAAAAGGGGTTTCAGGAGGGGGAAAAAAAAAAGAGAGGCGGCCTGTCTTATTTGCAGCTCTCCTTTGTTGGAAAGCAATTACAGCCTTACTCAATTTATGACCCAGAATGCACCCTAATCTACTTGTAAATGCATCTTATTCACCACACAGCACTTTCAGATACAGCCAGGGTAAATAAACGGGAGATTGTTCCTACCTACATTGCGGCACAACTGTTAATTGTAACGCCCCATGAAACTTAATTATGCAAAGCAGAGTGGCGACACTGCAGCCATTAATGAGATGTTTGATTCAAGAATAATTTGTTGTTTGGAGCCTTGGACTTGTTTTGCCTGTCCCTTCCACTGTGCTGCACTAATTCTCAATCCGTGCTTATTTTAATAGTGCGGCAGCAGGGCACAAAATGGCTCGGCTGAGGCAGCAATGGGAGGGCTCCTGGTTGGAATCCCATTTTCCAAGTGTGCAGCAAGGCCCCACCATATGGGTTTCCTTCACTTCAACAAATTCAGCAGAAAGCCAGTGACGGGACACAAAACATTCCGCAGGTAAAACGCTGGGAATTCTACCGAGCCCTTTTAGACAAAGGAGTGGCTTAAAGGAGAAAGACTCAGCTTTGTTAGACCCCCCCAGAACCTCCCAAAGCCACGCTGGGATGGACACAGGTGAGGTTCCTGTTGTCCACACACACAAACACCCACAGCATTGCTTCCAGCTCCTTTGCAATGGCTGGATCTGAGCAACATTTTGGACTGAGCCATCGTGTTGAGTGCCTGGAAATAACATTTTAGAAACCACAAATAAAAATTGAGAAAAGGTTGAAGAGACAAAGAAAAATCTGACTTGGGAACAGAAGTTGTAGTACACCCACTGATAAGGTAGGTGATAGATAGAGTTACAAGATGTTGCGTGGAGACTCTCCCCGCTCTTCTAAGAGACTTTCTCCCTAAACGGGGAAAGGAGATTGGTAGTCAAACCAAAGTCTATTATTTAAGCCCTCTGGTTATTGATAGAAACACACTATCTTTTTAAATTTACTATCAAGCAAGCAATTCACTCTCACCCATTTACAACAGCACAAGATGTTTGCTCATATCTGCCCTGGAGATACCAGTCTTTTCTCCTCTCAGTTCTCTCCCAAGCTCTGACTGCAGAAATCCCTCTGCTAACATCATCTCTGAGCTTTCCCCTCGTTTTTCTTCCTGGTGACACACTCTGCTCCTAACTCAGGCCGAGCACTGACCCACTTCTCCAGTTGGCTCCATTAATACCTGTGATTAGTAGGCCTTGGAGCCAACAGCCACCACCAGCCCATGAATCACCAGGATTTCTTCCCTTGCTTGGCACCAGCAAAAGGAAGGAGCCAGGGTACTTTATCTCTGATATATCTGCTGGTGATAGGAAAGACATTGTTGGTCTACTGTAACTGTCTACTTTTTTTCTTATAAATGTGACTCTTAAAATAGCAAGTCACGAAGAGGGCTGCAGACATCACGGAGGCCCTTGGGAGCGGGGCCCTCACGACCTCCCGCGGTATTGATGGCAACGAAACAAAGAGGAACCTGGCACACACCAAACCCCGCCGACGCCTCTAATAAGATCAGGACAGATGACAAGGCACTCAACTGTGCCCCAGCAAGGTCATTACTGAGCATTAATAACAGAACCTTATTATGAACGGATCCTTCAGTGGCAGAGCATTTCCCACCTTTGCTGCTAAGAAAGCCACAGCGCCCCAGGCCCCAGAGCAGCAGGGTTTAGGTTTTGCTGCCACTCACCCAGGCTAAATACGGCCAGAGGAGTCAAGCTGCCCCATGGAAAACCCCTGGGGCAAGTCTACGACAAGAAATGCTTATTGTAGAGCCGTTTAAGTTGGAAAAGACCTCTGAGATCACTGAGTCCAACTGTTACCCCAGCACTGCAAGGGCCACCACTAAATCATGTCCCCAAGTGCCACACCCACATCGCTTAAATCCCTCCAGGGATGGGACTCCAGCAGCTCCCTGGGCAGCGGCTTCAGTGCTTGACAGCTCTTTTGGTGAAGACATCTTCCCTAATACCCAACCTAAAGCCGCTCTCAAGGCCATCTACACTTGCTTTGTCATTTGTTATTTGGGAAAAGAGCTCAACTCCCACCTGGCTCCAACCTCTCTCGGGTAGTTGTTGAGAGTGAGGAGGTTTTCCCTGAGCCTCCCCAGCTCCCTCAGCTATTCCTCATAGGACTTGTCTTCCAGACCCTTCCCCAGCTCTGTTGTTCTTTGGACAAACTCCAGCACTTCATGTCTCACTTAATGTCTTCATATCTTACTTGAAAGTCATGACCAGGTACGTGCATCAAATCAACTTTAAATATTCTCCTTCCCCCTTGCCTTGTGTGACCCCCTTGCAGTCCAAACCAGATTTTCCTGTGAAGATACTTCCACCAAAGCAGCAGCCAGCCCTGCTCTCCTCTGCCACAGGATCCAGCAGCTGTTCTCTCTCTTTTCATCCTACACAGAGGAGAAGGTTCAGGTTTGTCTGATCCTCCATGCATTGCCCTTTTACCAATGTATTTTGGAGTCCAAGCCAGGGAGAACTGGCACCACCAGAAATCTGGCCCTGGCTCTGCTGAAACTCTGAGTGAAATTTTGCCAAGCCCACTGAATGGGTCTTGACGTCTAGAAAAATAAAAAGCATGCCTGGAGAAGGGCGAGATTCTTTTTCAAACCATTTTGGCTTTTTTTTCCCCCCTTACTATCTGATATTTCATTTTGGGTGTTACTTTGATTTTATAGGAAAAATCAAAACCAATCTGACCCCAATTGTCCAGAAGTACCATGAAAAAAAATCTGATATTCACAGAGCTCTGGTCCTATTGCCCTAATTCTCACCTTCTCTTATTCTGTAATTTCCTCCTTCGTAACACGGTGGTTGGAGCTGAGTGCAGTGTCTCAGACGTGCACTCAGCAAGGGCTGAGATATTATTGTTGATTTATGGGGGCTGGCTCTGCTTAGGGAGAGGTGATTTACTTCGGTGTGTTTTCACAGCGCTGCCATCTCTTTGGAGACAGATCTCACCCTCAGCTTCCCCACATCCAAGCACCTGGTGCTAAGCATTCGGTCACAGATTGCTGAGACATTTCCCCATCTTTCCTCCTCTCTCCAGCTTTGTTTCCAGGAAGGTCATTACCACGCTTTTGCTCCCCTAAGGTTTAACAGCCCAATTAGGGGAGACAGCAACACTTCAGTAGGTGCTGGCCAGAGCATGGCCTTATCCCTGGAAACCAATTCTCCCTCAGACTTAAAGATGGACCCAGTTTTATACTTCACTTATCTTCACAATGGAACAGGTCAGGAATTATTCTTCCCAGCCTTATCTGCTATTCAGCTCTGCCTTTTGTTGGTCTCCTTCTTTTGATGCTGTGAAAGAAGCAGTCCTTGCACACAGAGGGCGAAAGTACTTATTTTCCTCCTATCGGAGCAGGCAAACCCTGCACCCAAAATCCAGCCAAGTGACCACGCCAAGATGAAGCACGCTGCTCCCTGGGTTGTTTTTCCAAGGAGACTTGTGTCTGCAAAACACTCCTGGGAGACAGGAAGAGGAATGGGAACAAAGCTACAGCAGGACCTGGCCATAAATACCTGTTAAAGGGGCCTTTTATGGCTTCACCTTCTGCTGCAGTTTTATACATACATAGATCAGTAAATACTGTAATAGAGGCAGTTTTCTGTACAACACCTTTTGCTGCTATTTTGCAAGTGCAGATACATCAGCGCAGCTTCAGGCTCTTAAAAATGCTCAGGAAAAGCTGCTCAGGAGAAGCTGCTGGTGCCATCATTACCCAGCACCCACACACCAGAACACACGAGCACTCCTCAGACTCACACTTCTGCTGCAAAAGAGGGGAATCAAGACACTTTCAACAGCAGAGCTGAGCACTAAGTCTCCTATGGAGCAAGTCCCAACACCCCACTGGGAGACAGGAACCATGATCATCTCTTTGTTTCCCACCTCCCTTTTCATCCTCCCTTTGCCTCCGTTTCCCCCGCTGCAGGAAACCTTGAACGCCAGCTCCCTACCAGAGGTATTGAGAAGCTGAACAACTGAACAGCGTTCTGAGAGCCTTTGAAGGAGCTGTACAATGTGGGAACAGTGGTTCACACCGAACAATAACGTGTCCTCGCTCGCGGTGCGGCCCCCGCAATGACTGTCCTCAGCACAACTGTCAACTCCACTCCCGGTGAAGGATCTTTATTATTAGTGATGAGCTAAGAAGCAGGGTGAATGCAGCTTGATTTTGCAGCTCCAGCACTTAGGGGAAAGAACAAATTGTGTAAATCTGTAATCGGAACCACAGAGTAAGAATAAATGTGGAATCCCATCAGGTGACATCTTGTTTTAGGTCCATGTTTTCCCTTGCTGCTCCCCACATCCTTCCTGTAAAAGAAGCACAAGCTCCTCTCCCCTCCCATAGCCCTTACCCTATCATTTATACCCTTTATATCCCCAAACCTTCCCACATTCATTGTAAACTCCAACACTCTCTCTTAAGCTGTTCTAGGCAGTTCCTCTGTGATGCTCATAAGTATAAAATCTTTCAGTGATGGTTGCAAAAGGCAAAATCAAATGACAGGTTGATTTAGTGCAGCTCTTACTAACAGCTTGCAGAAATTAGAAGTAAATAGGAGGTCAAACAGCTCGCAAGCAATTTGACATTGGCAATTGCAGCTTAGTTAGGCTACTCTGGTAATAAAGAACCACCGTGTCTTTCCTTTACCTCAGTGCTCGGCAATAGAAAGGTCATTACCAGCTAAAGATACTACAAGAATAACACTTTAAACCTTTATTATTTTTAACAAGACACGGCTATTTTAAATAGTGCCTGTGCAATACACTGGTGGCACGCTACAATGACTGGAAATGGCTCAAAATAATAATAAAAAAAACCATGTGAAATTGGAAACAAAATATGTAACCATCCATGGTTCTTAAAGCTGTGTCAGTCAGTTAAGCAAAAACTGTGTTGGGGCATAAGTAAGCATGAAATTCAATATAAACATCCTGAATGTGGTAGAGAAACAGATGAAATATGTATACAAAATGCTAAAGTAAAATATACAATGAGCTTTGTATAAATAAACAATAAAGAAATAAGAATTTTTTTAAAAAGCTGTCTTTATGATATATAGGATTGCTGGGAATTAACCCATTCTGCAATTGTCTGACTTCAGATACTTTGGGGATGTTGATTATACTTTTCATTCTCTTTCATCAAAACTAGAGGTAATTAGGGACAAAATAATTCCAGTGAATGTCAACTGCCTAAGACTTGAGAAAACTCAAATGAGCCAAAGTCATACGCAAATATTTTGAAGTGAATAATAAATGAATTATGGGCTCTAAACAATTATTTTTGAAGTATCCCTAATGTAAACTAACCAGATGTCCTGGGTGAAGAGGGTGAGAAATTGCCTTGACAGGCCACTAATTCCTTCACTGCAGATCCCTTCTGTGAAGTCAGGATTATCAAAATAAATAAATAAACAAATGAAAGCAAACACAAGAGGCACAACAAGGCTTAAAAAGCCAGAGAAGGCC
This sequence comes from Picathartes gymnocephalus, assembly GCA_013390045.1. Classification (NCBI taxonomy): domain Eukaryota; kingdom Metazoa; phylum Chordata; class Aves; order Passeriformes; family Picathartidae; genus Picathartes; species Picathartes gymnocephalus. The sequence continues at coordinate 118,269 of WEKY01019623.1, read as the reverse complement.
AGTGCAGTTATTACAAACAACTGCAGTCCTAAAAACATTTCTGAAAGTTCCTATCTGAACTTCAGTACCTGTTTCAGATGGGAAAAGCACTTCCCTGGATTTTCAGACCCCCACTGCAAAGCACTGCAAAGACTCCCAAAATAGTGTGTCCCTAAATCAGTGACAGCATCACTAAGCCCAACTTAGTTCCCGAGTTCTGCGCGCCTCAGTTTCCCGTCTCTCTAATGGCAATAATAACACGGACCCATTTCCCGAGCTGGAGTGTTGCAGGAGCACTTAGATGCCATGGAAACGGGCGACATTCCACACCCACCTCCCCCATACCAGCTCCATTGTTCAGCAGAAATGCAGATGGACCAGCAGCTGGCCCAGAGGAAACCTCCTCCTCCTCCTGGGTGAAGGATGGGCAACATTTGGCAAACCTCTGCTCCCCACTCTGTTCTATGAGCACCAGGGTGTCAGCAGCCACTGTCCGGGTTTTGTCCCCTGGAAACATTCCCCAGCCCATGCCATCCCACCAGGACACATCGCTGAACGCCACATGTGGGCTCTCCTCTAGATCTCCTTCTCTGCTGGGACCCAAAACCCTGCATGCAGGTGCAAGGGAGCACATCCCCAAAGTGCAAAGGACTCCCACATTGCACAGAGATGCCAAAAACCCCAGGTAGGATTACCAGAGTGTCTGTGGAACAAAGATGTTCCTCTGCTGAAAGCTGAGTCCAATCCCACCCACACACATTCTCCTGCACTGCCCTCCCTGAGCAGGGAGAGGGACTGACCTATAACTCATCCTACCTCAACCAAGCTGTAAGAATTATTCATCATTGTGCCAAGCAATTTCCCAAACACATCCCCACTGGCCACACCACAGGTAATTAGAGCCCACAGCCACCAAGTGATTCAGGAGGGTCAGCACTGAGCCACAGCACAGGATCCAGGAGTGCGCCAGGAGATGATGGCACCGTGTGGTTCACGCTGGTTCATCTGCACATGATTGGCTTAATCAGAGATAAGACTGACAATAGAGCAGAAATTTGAGCTGCAGACCAGGTCACGCAGGCCAGCTTGGTAGGAGACAAAGAAAATCAGAAATGTCAGTAGCAGGTCTCTAATAATTGCATAACAATTTCAGATAATAATTTTACAGCAGAATTTTTCCCTGGCTTCCTAGCCTGTGTGGGTAGGAATCCCAAATCAAGGCTAAACTGAGGGGTTCAAATGCTTGAAAATTTTGACAATGCAGGAAAAAAAAAAAACCAGTGAGGGACACCCTCATGCTGATCTCTACTAGGATGGAGGGACAGGGCCACCAGGAGCCAGAGGCAACCAGAGAAAAGCAGGAACACCTCCCTGACTAGCAAAGGACACGGCTCCACACCACTTTTGTCATCTTTCCCCGTTCAGCAGACAAGCTCCTTGGTCACTGCAGAGGGCCAGGGCAATGGAGAGCAATTCTGAGCTGTCTCTGCCTGCAACCTGTATTTGTTGCTCCCTTGAGTGGCTGCCTCAGACAGGCTTTGCTGTATTTTAGACCTGACATTACCCAGCAGGCAGTGAAAACTGGCTACTCATTAACTTAGCCGAGATGGGAGCAGCTCCCATAAAAGCCACTGAAACCACTCCAGCATTCGGGGTGTGTGTCATTTAGCTGTGATGTGTCCCTCTTGCTGTTTGGCTTTTCCCTTTCCCTTCAGTTTTATTTTTACGTGGTGACATTTGCAAGAGAAAGCCATTGAAAGTGGCAATATTGGACACTCAATTCCTGGCTCCCTCACTGTCACTTAGCAGAAAACATTCAGAAATTTAATATTTGATCTTCCACCTCCTCTTTGATCACCTTTTTGTGCCTCTACCACTCCAAGGACAAAGTGGCTTAATAAATTGGAGAAATGGGCTGGTGAGGCTGCTCCAAGAGGGATTTAAAGCAAAGGCACAAATCAGATGTACAAATTATTCGCTAGCCAAGATTTTGGCAGAGATGTCAAGAGATTTGTTTACTTGGTGCTATTTCAGGCCAAATTTCCCAGAGAGGCACTCTGGCTGGTTAACAGAGAGTTAAAGAAGGCTTAATAAAGGCAAATAGTTAGCAGGTAATGGATTGCTGAATATTCAGCTGATGAGGCAGTGCTCAGCTCATGTCTGTAGCCACTAGCAGCATCATCCACTGATGGATTTATCCCAATCTACCACTAATATCTGCAATATGCTTCTAACATCTGCTAACCACTTATTAACTCTATACAGACTCCTGAAGAGCTATCAATAACCCTAGCTTTAATAAGAAGGGTGACCCCGTAGCCAGCATCAGGACAGAAATGTCATTCAATCAACTTTTCTGGCTGTGCTGTTTTCCTCTGCCAGAAATCTCCTGGGAGCATCAGGCAGGACGGAGCAGAGCGTTCAAGGTCAGAGAGTCCTCAACCAGCCTTGTCCTTGGGACTGCAGAGCCCCAGCCCCAAACTTCAAAGCAGGGCTGCATATCCCTCCTTTGAGCTCCTCGGTGGCCACTACACAGTTGATATTCATCTTTCATCCATAAAAAAAAGTGTCCACGATGAGATCAAGCAGAGTGACCTCATTCTGCATGCACCAGCTTCCCACGTTAGAGCAGATATTTTACTCTCTGCAGATGGGAGGTGAAAAGGGTGCGTTGAGGGGAGGCACCACAATGAGAGCCGTGGGGAAGGACGACACAGAAGTCAGAGTTCCTTTCCCTGAAGGAAGCATCCTCCTTCTCCACAGCCTGCTCGGCTCACAGGGAGGACACAGGGCAGAACCCTGCTGCCTTCTCCTCACCCTCACAGATGGTCCCTCCCTGGCACCGTGGGTGCCAGCACATCCCCAAGCCATAATGTCAACTGTCACAATGTGTTAACGTTCCACAGGACTCCCCTTGCACACCTGCAGGACACTCCCCACTCTACAGATGGGGAAACTGAGGCAGGCTGGGTCACAGTAGATGGGGTCCTGCTGCCTTCGGTGCTCCTTCCAGCTCATCTCCACGGTCAGTGCCAGCAGTGCTCACACATCCTGCAGGGATGGAATTCACAAGCCAAAGCCCAATTCCTCCACCATCTTGAGCCACAGACCATCTGCAAGCCAATGGATTTGGGTTCCAGCAAAAGTTTGAGTCCCAAACTAAAACAACTGTGCCCCATCCTGTCCAAAGGGGACCCTATGCCAGCTTATGGAGCAAACACCCCATTTGCCCATCACTACCCCTTCCAAAATAAGCAGGTTTATGGTCATTCCATCGGTCCAAGACTCTCATGGAAAAACCCAGCTTGCACCATGGCCAGCACCACCACCCCGCGCTCCACCGACCGGCTGCGGATCTGTCGCCGTTTCGAGAGCCACGTTCTGCATCCCAACCATCCAGTGCGACTCTGCCAACCTCTACCACCTGTTCTGCTTTGGCCTCCACCACTACAGCCCTCGGTCGGCAGGAAAGGCCCTGGCATGACGCGGATCCTTGCGGGCTTTGCAGCTCCGTGGCAGTGCCGGCAGGCACGGCTGGCTGGACGCTGCTGCATCCCACACCGCTGCGCCGGGTAATGGACATTGCAGCACCAAATTAACGGTGCATCTGCTCCTCGCTGCAGACGCCGCCGAGAGTGGGCTGTAATTTCGTCTCCGATCCCCCAAATAATGTTTGTTGTCGTGCTGTAATCTTGGCAATCAATGTAACAGCTGAACAGATCGTTTCGGCTGAAATATTTGCTAAACACGCAAAGACCTTGAAACCACACCTCAGCGTGTGCGCATTGTGTGTGGAATTACACACTGAACTAAATAAGGGCTGGGCGGGGGGAGACATGGGGAGAGCTGCCAGCCAATTAAAACACAAGAACAACGAGGAAAGAAACAAAACATCAAACCCTTGTGCGTTTATCTGCAGCACCTTTCACCAGCAACACCTTCTTCCCTGTAAACCAGGCAAAACAAAGCTTCAAGCACTCTTTGGAGCGCTCCACAGCCCAAGATGGATCAACTGAAATGTGTATGCAAGGCTCTCAGAAGTGGAATTTAATGGTCACAAAAATCAATTGGCCAAACCAGCTGCACGCATATTAACCTCCTGATGTCCCTCTCGCTGAGTGCTGCCTTCACTCAGCAAGCTATAAATAGGCTAAGCCACAAAATGTTTTTATTTAGGGAATTTAGCAAGAGCTGTTTTTTGATTTCTGTGTTTGACGTGCTTGAAATGCCAGTCTGGGAAATGAAAGCAGCAGATTATTGAAGACAAAGCCACAGGTGACCAGGTTACACTCATGGCCACACTATCAATCACCTGCACGCCCTTCTGCAAGTCATGGTACTGTGATATTTCCCTTTTTCCACTTCAAGACCTGTGTTTATTTTGAAATCAGCTTTCTGAAAGGAAGAACCTGACTTGGATACAACAGCTGGGCTGCAGGACCCCAGCTAGGGCTGGGGTCCCCAGGCATTAACTTAACATTTACCTGAAATAACACAAGGTCTTTGGGGACAAGAAAGAAGAGCTGCTCCTTTTTTTGGGCAAACTCTTGTGCTTCCAAGGTTTTGATTTCTTCTAGTGCTGCAAAGCATTTGTATAAATTAGTGCAGACATCTGAGATACATCTAATTTGACAGGCCTGGGGCAAGTTCAAACTTCTGATCACAACATCCATCACAAGCACTGAGCTATTTATCAACAATTGATCAAAACAAAGAGTGAGAACAAAACCTTTCACTTCAGTAATTGATACCTAAGGACTGACGAGAGCAGGTCCACCACCTCCCCCTCAAGACAGAAGATTGCTTAGTTGACCCCCAGGACTTCACTCTATTAAAGCATTTCACCAAATGTGGATCTTCAGGAGACCTAACACCACACAGGGAAAAAAACCACATCTCATGGACCCGCTCAAGCTCCACCTTTGACTCTGTAATTCAATCATCCAAAACCCCTGATGACTTCAGTATAAGAAGTAGCTGGAAAAGGTTGGACGACCAGAGATGTTACTAATGGAAAGAGGGTTTGGGATTCTGGATAAGAGGGGGTCACTCTCTGCTCAGGCCTCTCAGAGGGGCCTGACACATCACCCAGGCTCCCTGGTCGCATCCCTGGCGGGGTTGAGATCTCCTTTCAGGGAAAAAAAGCACACATGCAAGCCTGTGGTGCCAAGGTATGATGGCAAAATGGGCAAAATCCTTCCAGTGAGACCCAAGCAGCCTTTTAATCCTCCAAGCAGCAGATCACAGCTGCTGAATCACAGCGCTTTTGACGGGGATTCAAAAGAGAGAATTTGGGGTCACTGGGCACCTCCATGGTGATGTGTCAGGCTCAATTCCTTGGCTGTGACATCCCATCCATTTCTAAACATCTCATTCAGTGGGGTTTCAACCATCTGCACTGCACAGGGACTTGTCTCCAGCCCGGGCTGCAAATTTGGCTTGGATAAAACTGGCATGAGCCAAGGAGTGAAGCCAAAGGGACAGTGGCCTGGAGCCAGGAGAGCCACACCAGCACAAGCAGCACCTCCACGGCGCTGTTATCCCAGGGACCGGGAGCTTCCCTGCCTGGAGGGGTCCAGGGAAACACTTTGCACATCTTTATCACACCACAGCCTCTAATCCGGCAGCAGGAGCCAACCTGGCTTGCCCGGATCCCTCATGGAGACACGAGCCTGCCAACCTGCTGAGAAGCAAACGGCTGCCAGCGCTTCCAGCCTTGGCAGCTCTCCCAAGGTGGAGAAGCAATGGGCTTTCCCTGGAGGCACCAGGCAGACAAAGGAAGCTCCGTGCTTCCTGCAAGGCGTGCGTGGCCCTTGCCGGGGGACACGTGTCGCCAGCAATTCCCTGTCAGGGCACAGGACTCCAAGGGAGCTGGGACACAGCCTCATTGAAGCAAGGCTCATGGAAGCCATGTGTGCCAACCAAGGCAAGAAAAAACATTGTTTTCTTTTAAAAAAAAAAAATTTAAAAAAAAAAAAAAATTAGCCATTTTCCACACATTTGGTAATTACTCATCAGCTTTTCTAATGAAGGTGCTGTGCCGGGCACTGGGAGATGGAAGGATTTCCTGCTAAAATCAAATGGGGAGTAAGTGCGGCATTAACCAAGGGATAGGCAGCTTCAAAGCTTTCCCTTCCACTTAGATTTTAAGCACTTCTACAAAAGAACATTGATTTTGGGTTAAATTGACTGATTTTATTCATAGCTGGTTCATACGCTGTATTCAAAAGACAAATTGTACGAGACTGCAAGCTATGGATCAGCTCTGATAATTCAGAGTCCTCTTTCCTCTTCTTTTTTTTTTTTTTTT
>WEKY01019623.1:0-111943 GCA_013390045.1 Picathartes gymnocephalus | reverse complement strand
TTTTTTTTTTTGTTATAAATATTTTCCATGCTTATAATTTGCTATTATTTGGCCCCTGCCTGGACAGAAAAGGCATTTTCACAGTATGGGAGCCTCTCTTTGAAGGGAGGGTATTATATTTTAATGCCAATTACAACAGAAGTAAGAATCAGACATCCCTGCAACCCTTTAGAGCTCCTGCATAGCAAATGGCCTATTTGGGGAGGGGATGTGTGTTTTGTTCAGAGACATTATATTTATGCAGAGAGTTTATTGACTCCAATTTAGCTGAAATATATAATAAACATGTGTATCAAGCACTAAACATTTGTGACAAAGATCACCTCTAATCCCTCAGGTGCACTGCTGTAGCTGTTAAGAGAAGTGCTATATGAACACTCCTTAAAAATACCACACGCCAGGAATATTTAAGGCTATTGCACATTAGGCAGCAAGTCTGGGAGATGCTGCCAGGTGCTTTTGGACATGCAGGAGGGAGCATCAGCTCCTGCCACCCCAGCACAGGTCACCATAAATGTCCCAAAGCATGCTCCCAGCCTGACTTCAGCACATCCCTCCTCACACGCAGCTGGCCAGTTGCCAACAGCTGGATGCAAACCAAAGCGATCTTATCCCAGCAAGTCACGGTGTGAGCCTGGGCAACTCATCCCCTCCATTTCCCCATGGAAAGGGTGATGTTAAAAGCCACTGGTGAGAGGAATTCAAGGGGGAATTGTTTGCAAAATGCATCTTAGGAATTAAGACATCAGCTGTTAAATTAACATCTGCACCATCACTCCTGGAATCATTGGAAAAGCCCTCCAAGAACATCGAGTCCAACTGTGCCCCATCCCCACCCCGTCCCCAGCCCAGAGCACTGAGTGCCACCTCCAGGCCTGCGGACGCATCCAGGGATGGGCACTCCAAACCTCCCTGGGCAGCCCCTGCCAAGGCCTGGCCACCTTTTCCATGGAGAAATTCCTCCTGATGTCCAACCTGAGCCTCCCCTGGCACAGCTTGAGGCTGTCTACTCTTGTCCTGTCCCTGTTCCCTGGGAGCAGAGTCCGAGACCCCCTGGCTGCCCCCTCCTCTCAGGGAGTTGTGCAGAGCCACAAGGTCCCCCCTGAGCCTCCTTTTCTCCAGGCTGAGCCCTCCCAGCTCCCTCATCTGCTCCTCATAGGATTTCCAGACCCTTTCCTGTTAACTCTGGTTCCATTCAACATTTTCTTGCAGCAGCAACACGAACCTCAAATGGCAAAATCCTTCCATCCCCACATCATGAAAGGCTGCAAGACTAATTTTCTTAACTAGGAAGAAGAGAAACCTAAACTATCAAAAATCTTTCTCTAGAAATCAAAAGTTTGGTGACCCCAAACAATTCTTGGCTTGAACCCACTGGATTGTTTCAGAAAGGAGAAGAATTGAACCACTTGAAAAGATGCTGAAACACAAAAACATGCAGAGCATTCAGTTCAAAGGCCCATCACAGGGTTTCCTTCTGTTTTATTCAAACTCTTTGGGAATATATTTAAATAAATGAAATCTAAACAAAACAGTCATGTTTGCAGGGAGTGGGGCCGAGCTTTCCACCCCTCCTCTTTTTTTTTTTTTTTTAAGGAATTTTGCCATGCAGCAAATGAGCAGAATAATGTGTTATTCACTGAGCTCTACTTAATGCGCTGAATAAAAAAAAAATAAATAAACGGAGAACAAGTGCATCAATCTGAACAGATAATGAGAGCCTGGTGGTGATGAACTTGAGGGATGCAGGACAAACCACCGCTGAGGATTGTGTAGGGACCAGGACTCAGTGTTGTGCCATGCACATGCTGAGGAATTAGGGATGGCTCTTGCAGCTGTGGACAATGCAGAGGAACCTTTCCAATGAGCCTGTTCATGTAACGTCCTGAACATGTAGGAAAAGAGGGGGAAGAGGGCACAGACTGCAGAGCACAAGGTCAGGATTGCTGCTCCTTTAGCTGGATTTTCTACTGACCTGGAATTATTGATGTAAACACCTTAAAACCCCCCCCAAACATTCCAAATTTCTCTGCATTCCAAGTACAGTTAGATTCTCAGAAGTCAGCCACTACAACCATGTACCACACACCAGAGCTACAACCCTTGAACAGGAGATGGGATTTGGACCAACCCAGTAGCATCCCTTTCTTTTTTCCCCATGGAGCCCAACTCCTCAATCCATCATCCTCCCTTCCCCAACAGCCAAATTCTCACCACTTGTTGCCACATCCCGGCAGCTGCTCTTTCAGTTTGCAGCCTGGGATGCCAGGCATGTCTGGAAAGCTCCTCTGTTATCATTTCAGGGCATCCGATCCTGCTAATTGATACACCGTAATACTCTCATTTACTCAGCAGCAGGCTGGAGCGTTGATAATTGATGGATTGGTTTGCCTTTGATGACCTGCAAAATTAAAAGCCCCAACTCTGCAAGATGCTGAGGATCCCATGTGAGAGCCTGCAGACTCTCAAGCCCCCACTGCAGCCCAGCAGAAAGGAAAGGTACTCAGGACCAGGCAGGGCTGGACCTTAATTCAACAGCCCCCGTGACTTCATGGAGCTGTATCTATTAATATGGATTTAATTGTGAGTTTGTATCTTATTACTGTCAAGTGAAATGAAATTAAGAGGAAGGAGATGCTGGTCCTCCAGGGAGCATCTGTATTTTCAGTCCCAGAGAGCTTTAACTTCTGGAAGAGGGCAAATAGACAATAAATGTCAACAAGACATCTCTTTTCTGCTATTTTTTTTTCATTAAAAAATGCTTCCTGCAAAAACACACAAAGCCAAGGGAACTGCAGGCACGGAACTGTGCCCTCCTACCCATTTTCATGATGCTTTTCAGAGAGGAGCTGTTTTATTCCAGCTCAGATTTCCTAGGATACATCTTGGAGAACACCAAGTGCAGCGCAGCACAGCAAGCTGTGCCACAAACCAGTTGCTGAGTGTTTTTCTCCCAGCACGTTCAGCAAACTGCATCGCTGGTTATGGAGGAGGGGGGAATGTCTGGCCACGCTGACATTAATCAAAACAAGATTTCTCGGGTGAGTTTTGCAGATTTCTGACCCCGCATTGCACAGCACAATCACAAGGTCAAGGAGACATGTGCTTGAAGGGTGGCAGAGGCATGGCTCCTCTCAGACTCAAAGTCAGTCAATCCACATTTTCCCTCGATATATCATCGCTTCCTCAGAACAACTCCCCCATTTGCAAATGACGGTTAACACTCTAATCTCGACATAATTATTCCTGCCTCTCAAACCACACCAAAAAAAGAAAGAGAAAGGGGAGGAGCACAGAGGAGGCGATGTCCCACTGTCACGCCACCATTTCGGAGCCAGCTGTCCACGAGACAAGTCCCGGCAGCAGCGCTGTCCACCTGCTTGGGAACAATGTCACAGGAACCGAGGAGAGCACTGGCCATCTGCATATATTCCCCTCATTACTGTCCCTCCAGCTCAAGTCACGGTGGCTTATCAGGTTTTAAGACACAGCAAGGTTATTGCGACCAAAGTTCTCCCGTTCACTTCCCAGAATTTGTTCTAGTTATTCCTATCTGGACACTCATATTACTGCCATTAAATTATGATAATTTAAGCATCCTGCGTTCTGGGCAAAGCAGACAGAGATACCCAGTCAGGATTCCTGCCAGAAACACGGGCTGGCTGCACCTCCTGAGTATCTCTTAATTATCTCTTTCTCTTTCTAGTGGGGAAAGGTCTGAGCTCAGGTGAGTGCTCCCTGCTCTCTTCTATTTGATTCAATTCTCTGGCTCATGAAATATGCTCCCGCTTCCTTCGAAGGACAAATGAAATGAAACAGCCTCCTGGAAGGAGACAAACGACAGAGGATACGGGTGAAGACATAATTCAAGAGACTTTGGGAAAGTCAGATGGTGATTCTGAGAGGTACTCAAGGAATTAATCTAGGAATGAAAGAAACAGAGAAGGAAGTCAATTAATTCTCTGCAGCACTGCGTGGACCTCTGACTGCAAGTCAGCTGCAAGGAGTGCCCAGGGAGGCTGAAAGGCACTACAGACACTGTATTTTTAAAAAAAGGGGGCTGAAAGGTGATTTTTCATGCACAAAGAGAAGATGTGGAGCTGGAACAGCACTAAGTAGGTGGGCAAGAGCAAGAGCCACAAGGATTCACCTCTTCTCCTCCCTTTGGTGAGCCCCACCTTGGCTCAGAAGGGCGGTCACTTGGATGATGGCATTTGGCAGCACAGTGTGCCCAACAGCAACCCCCAAGAACTGTGATATATTCGAGGACAGAGAAAGCAGGAACAAGGGATCTCTAGGAGGTAGGAAAGGACAGCTGGGCACTGAGCAGCACAGGTGATGCAGGGCTGACAGAGGAAGGCAAAAGGAATTTGGCAGAGAGGTGAGTGGACAGATGGAGAGTCCTCAGGGCAGCCAGGAGCAGCCACCACCCATGGAAAAGTCCTCCACAAGTACTGAGACCATTACTGCGGAAAGGAAACAGCAAAACCTGGGATCAACGTTGGCCAACTTTTGTCCCTTGAGACCTCTGGAGATCCTGGACTCTCCCTGGAGCCAGAAGTGGGTCATCTCCAACAGCACAGAGCAGCAAGCAAGCCCAGACACCCAGAATGGTTTGGGTTAGGAAGGACTTTAAAGATCATTTTGTTCCAATCCCCCTGCCATGGGCAGAGACACCTTCCACTAGAAGGAACAATTCCAGGGATGGGGCAGCCACAGCTTCTCTGGGCACGTTTTAGTGGATACCACTTCGGCCACCCTCTGTTTGTTCTTTGAGGTTCTCCAGAGCCCCAGCAGGGACCAGGGGACGTCTCTCTCAAGTGCTGACGAAGCCAAAGGTAATTAAATACGAGGGGCCTCCCATTGTCAGCGTTGCGCCTCTGTTTTGGCAGCTAGCTCCAGCAGAGCAGAAGAGGGAAGATTTGATTTTAATCACACAGATTTCAGGTTTTATTTTGCTCATTAAAATTTCTGATAAGGATTTAGTCTGACATTATACAGTATTTTGGAAGAGGATGTGTGGCAGTGGGGGAGATTGAAGCAAACCACGTTTCCTTGTGATGAGAGGATCTTTCTCCCTCCCCATGACAGACACAAGGATATGAGCAGGTGTTATTTCAAAGGGAAGGGATTTTGGGGGAAGAGGGGAACAGGAGGGACTCATCCACACCAAATCAATGATCTAAGCCTTGGATTATGGAGGAAAAAAGGTCCAAAGACTGAGATTACGGAGCCCATTCCAGAGCTGCCTCCCAGAAGTCACAGATCAGTTACTCTCCCAATGCCTTTTCAGGCCCACCAGAGGGAAGGGAGCATTTTACCAGAACTGAGCCAGAGATTTCCAGAGTGTCCCAGCCTCCCCACGCCCCTCCAGAAACTGCTCCAGAATAGGCTGGCACTCCCCACTCAGCTTTGCCTTGGCAAGGGGAAAATGATGGAGCATGGGAAATGGAATTGTCACCATTCCACTGCTTTCAAGAGCACCATCAAACACTTGGAGAGGAAAGGTGACAGCTTGGACAGGGGAGGGAGCAATTCTCTTGTTTGCTCATTGGTTAGGATCCAGCAATTGCAGGCACTTTGCCTCCTGTTTCTTCTGCAGCTTTACACAAATACTACTGTAAGACCTGAGTGTTATTCATCAAGAACAAGAAGTCTGCATGAAGCTAAAGTCACCTGAGCAAGAAATAAATGAGTGAATGTGAGCTCCACCCAGGCCTGCTACTGCCAAGCATTTGGATTTGTCCCCACAAAAGCATTTGGAAACAAGATGGATTTCTTTGTCCCCCGAGGATGTGTTGTTTTTTTAATAAGCCTTAAACCAAGCGAGTTCTGCAGCGTGAGTCGTGCAGAAGATGAGATGAGCTTTTAACTGTGGTTCCCTGGGTGCTCTCAGCCTGTGTACCCACCAGCTACAAGCCAGGCAGGAGACCTGGGGAATGAGCAGAAATCTGGGAAACAGATGGAAAAAGAATCTATGAAATACCCAGTAATTCCCACCAAACCAAGGGCAGCCAGAATGACAGCAGCGAGAAATGCTCAGCCAAATATTTCCAGCGTATCTGAAGGGCTTGTGCCACCACAAAGGTTCCTGGTGCGTTCAAACCAGTGCCCAGAGCAAGGAAATTCCTCTGCAAAAGGGATTTCACTGGGTCAGCACTGCCAACCACCCCACTGAGGCAGCAGTTGGCACCAGTCCCCTCTTGAACCTCCCCTCAAATGGGAGGCAAAGAAAATAATGCAAAGGACATCATTCATGGTTTTTTTTAACTTCTTCTAATGGAAATCAGTAGCTGGGAATGGGCGGGGATGCACATCCTAAGCGCAGTGAAGTCCCAAGGGCCCAGAAATCCATCCTGGGTGCCAGGAAGGCATTTGATTTAACGTGCCTGCTACAAGTGCCCAGGGGTGCATCTGTCCTTCCCACCATGGTGCTGGCAGCGAGTCCCCAGATCCTCCCCCCGCAGAGACAGAACAGCCCAAGCAGCAGCAAAGGGCTCCAGTTCATCGTTCTTTACGGCCCCATCCATCAGGTGGCCCCTGGGGTGCTTCAAGCCCCTCTGGTAGCCATTAAAGGAGTCAGTCTTGAGTTAAAAATCAATTAAAAGGCTTGGGCTGAGCCCTGCCCTGCCCCTGCAGGCCTGGCACGCCTTGGGGGGTAAAACAGGGAAAAAAGCCATCTGCATCCATGGAGTGCTGAGCAGGACCCCTGAGCCACCTCCCCAGCAGCAAGGCCACCTCTTCTCAGGTGTTGCAACTCATTTATTAGATCTCTCCTCTCTCTTTTCTCCTCCACCTTTCACTGTCTTTATTATCTTTTTCTTTTTTTTTTTTTCCAACCAAAGGGAAAAGGAAGAAAAGGAAATCTCTCCACCACAATAGCGTGTCAGGCTCCTATCATTTTCAAACCCTCCTCTCCCCTCCCTTTCAACTCTCCTTACTTAGCAGAGAATTTTTCTTCATTAAAATTAAGCCTCATTTCAGGCTCATCTTCTTTTCTCCCTCTCCTTTTCTCCAAATTGAATGAAACGTGATCTCCATCAACCTGGCCTCCCCTCCCTCCTCTCCTTTCCCTTTCAAAACCAAACCTTCCTCACCATAAGAAAAAGAAATTACCCAACCATCCATCCATCCATCCTCCTCATCCTCTCCTCTTGTTTCTCCAGGAAATCAGCCCCACTGAAGGCGACTGTTTCTGCCAGGAGCCGCACGATTCCCCCCTTCCCTCTCCCCCCACACATCCACTTTCAGCTCATTCTCTTTAATTGGGAAGTATTTTCTCCCACATAATGGAATGAGACCTTCTCTCATTTTCTCGCCGGCGTTTTTTACCTGCCTTAACAATCCTGCAGCTCCCCTGGAAAGCGGCAGGAAGGGACTGGGGGGACCCTGCCGTAAATCCACACCCTGCGAGAGACGCTGAGCGCCTCAGCCCACGCAAGCCTTGCCATCCTCTCGTAGGAAAAGCAGACAGATGGCTTTAGCAGGACTTTCCCCTCCCCTCCAGGTTTCCAACAACCTGTGGCACCACTGGATGGTCAACAGCTGCTTCAAAGACACTTTGGAGATGACACCAGGCACAACCTGCACGTGCAACCTGAGCAGAGACCCGCCTTGGCTTCATGGCCAGTGCTCAGCAGGGATAACCCCATCCCACTTCCCAATTTCTCCCACCTTTGCCATCCTTCCCTCCCTCCTCCTTCCCAATGTCGCTTTCTCCTCCTCACTCCAGCTTTTTCTCCACCAAAAAAATGTATTTAGCGTTCTCTGATGCTCAAGGCCAGCCGGCTCGTTAGCTCTGCTACACCTGGATCAGGATCTGGAGACAAATTGCTGCTTCATTATAGGAGCTGAGGCTCTAATCCATTTTTTTTTCAGGCCGTTTAACTTGTAAGGACAACAGATGGATACAGCGCTGTATAATGCAGACTCCTGAAGATCCATCACACAGTCTTGGAAGTGCAAAAACACAAGGCTGAGGAATGTGAAACCAGAGCAGATCTTAGAGCGGTCACCTCAAATTAGGCACAAAGAGAAAATGTGCCAAGACTGGAACTGGACTGAAACTGCCAACTTCTACTGCTGAAGATTAAAGGAAAACCAAACTTTTTCCCTCCACATCCCACAAAGTCATTTAAGTTTTTTCACTTTTGTCTCTCCAGTGAAAAAGAACACGGAAGAGTTTCAGCAAAAAATTAGCTAAGAAATGAATATACTCCTACTTTAGTTTTGAACAGATGATGTACAAGAGCCACAGCCTGAAAACCTCAGGTTTAGCTTTGGGATTTTTCACAAAGGTAATGGAAAGCTTTGACCTACCAAAAGACCTCCTTCAAATGTTCTAAACGGGAAAACATCCAGCATCATCTTCCTTTCAGCATCTCTGAAAGGAGCTGAACGCACCCGCGGAACTCTCAGGCAGTGCAGGAGGCTCTCAGCTCCCTGTCCCCCGCCCAGATGTGCAGCACATCTGCTGACCCTGCCAAACCAGCTGTTTGCTGTCTGCCCTGCAGAGCTCCAGAGACCCGGAGGTGCCGTCCCGGTGCTTGGATCCACCAGGAGCACACACAGACACCTGCACGTGGGTATGGCACCCACAGGGAGCAGTGCCCTGTGCCCACCTTCGCCAAAATCTGGCTCTCCCCAGCCTCTGCTCAGTCAGAACACAGCAGTGAACAGCGGCACACGCTGGGAACACGCTCTTCCTACCGCACTGGGGAGACGTGCCACGGAGGTTTGCCGAATCTCTGAATCATCCCCTGTGGAGAGGCGTTTTCACTCCTCCGTCTGCTCAACTGCTCCTCCCTCCCTGCAGCAGCAAGCGCCTGGGAGCACCCGTGGAATTCCACGGTTTCCCCGTGGAATGTGTTGTTTAGGGTACGAGGCTTCGAATGCTGGCATTTCTCAGGCCTTTGAACACTTTAATCACCTCGGGGAGGGGGGATACTGAACTGGGAGCCTGGCATTTACCCTGGCACTGCCTGATCCTCCCGAAGGAACCTCCGCTCCAGCCAAGCCCGCGGGCTGCCAAAGCAAACCCGTGCCTGGCCTTGGGGCAATTCCCTCCTGTCTCTGGAACACATTCCAGGGACATTTTCATCCTCAGGGTACCACGAGACTCAGAAATCACGGAGCTCGTGCAGGAATGGACAACCATCCTTCCCAAAGCCAGCAGAGCCCCCGGGAACACTCCAGCTTTGCAGAGGAAACCTTGGACGCCAGCCACAACACGCTTGCCACTGGTTTAGGGATTTGCTGGGACAATGGCAGGACAGCAGCTCCTACCCAGGGGCAGGAGGATGAATAGGCACAAGAATCCCTATTCAACACACACAATAGCCCAGCCCGGCTGCCCGTGTAGGTTCACCCGGCATTTGTTCACGTTTCCCACTCCTTGGACTCTCTCCTGGTCCCTCCCTGAGCTTGGAAGCAATAACTTGTCTTCTTATCTGACCCAGAAGGACAGCCAGCTGTCAGCACACAAACACGGCCTTTGTTTATCCTGAAATGAAAGCTCAGTTAATTAAAACCAGAAATCGCTTTCTCTTATCTGCAGCCTCTGGCCGCCGTGGCAGGCAGGAGGTTCCAGGGCCATGCTCGTGCCCCGGGCTGCTGACAACAGCCCCCAAAGAATGTCCCAAACAACCTGCCAGCGCCTGTTGCATCCCCCTTCGGGATGCATTCATGGGAAATGGGAATTTGTAAGGCAGCAAGAGCTTCTCCACATTCCCAGACAGGTTAATGCCACTCAGTAGTACCCCCTGCCTTGACCACGGAGCTGCAGAGCCCTTGGCTGATGTGCAAGGAGCTTAACGGGCTCAGGGCTCTGGGTTTGGAATCCTGGGGTGATCAAGTCCATCGTGCTGTCACAACTGTCTCCTCACAGCCCAGCCCAGAAGTTTTCCAGCCCCATGCAGAGATTTCCTCTTTCCAGCAGCCCATCCCACACCATCACCAGAGGGATCAGCCTGGCCGGAGCTCCCGGGCGCGGGGGTGCTGCCCACACCCAGCCCTGCTCCCAGCACGGCTCTGGGTGTGCTGGAAACCCCGGCCAGCAGCAATCATGGATGCAAGGCAGGAGCTCGAGAGAGTGACAGTTCTGCATGCTGAAAATTGAAAGCAATCGACTTCCACCTTGCGCGTAAGGCAGAGAAAATCACATTGAACTCATTGAGAGGCTTCAACAGCAGAAAGATTGATCAACTTGATGAGAAGTGACTCTCTCTCTGCCGTCCTCCTTCCCCCCACCCTCCTCTCCTGTTGATCCCAGTTTCAGTACAAACAAGGGAGCCAAGGGCCCGAAAAGGAGCCCATGTGCTGCTGGCTGGGTCAGGTATTTGGGAGAAATCCTTCCCTGTGAGGGAGGTGAGGCCCTGGCACAGGGTGCCCAGAGAAGCTGTGGCTGCTCCTGGATCCCTGGGAGTGTCCAAGGCCAGGCTGGACAGGACTTGGAGCACCCTGGGGTAGGGGAAGGTGTCCCTGTGCATGGCAGGGGTTGGAATGAGATGAGCTTTAAGGTCCCTTCCAATCCAAAGCATCCCAGGATTCTATCCCACGTTCTCTCCAAACAGGTCGAAGCTGCGCCAGGCTGCAGAGGACATTGGGTGACGTTCCTGGGTTCCTCAGAGGACACAGCGAGGGCTGCACCTCGCTCTGGGGGCTCGAGGAGGATACCCGGGGTGAGGGGCCCCACCTCCCTCGGCTGCTTGCCCACACACAGGCTGCTCCCCCCTCCCCTCCCGCCTGGCACTCCTCACTTCGCCATTTACACGTGTCACACCAAAATCTTTCTCATTAAGCGGAAATTGACTTTCGTTAATTAAAGCAAAAGAAATCAATTAACCTTATCAGCAAACAGGAGCCATTGGAAAGGGAATGGGGAGAAGGAATCCCTCCCTCTCACCCCGAGCCTCCCCTGGATGCTCAGAGCTGTGCACGGGCAGCTCCCCATGGGCTGCAAACGAGCAAGAAGGGACTGTGAGGAAGGTGGGGAACTGCTGACGAGAGGAAAGGGATTTCAAAGCAATTAACACCCCCAAGATTTACCATCAGGTTGACAAGCTCTCAGAGTAGCCATCACTCAAACGTAAGGATTCAATTAATTTTTTTCCCTCTCCCCCCAACTCCCCTGGTAGCTTTGTACGTAGCAGCAGAACGACTCCAGCGTGGAAGGAAGATTTAAAAACCAAACAGAGCAGAGTGATTTTAAAGGAGATAAAAGCATAGTTTCCCCGTGTCCCCCAACAGACGACATTTGTTTTTCCTTCCTTTGCTGTTCGCCTCATTTGCACAGCTCAAACGCAGCCATTTTGTCACTACCCCTGGATATTTGCACGTGCTCCTTTGCTTTTGTGTCTTGCAGAACCTTAATCCCAGACTCAAGTCTCGTAGGGACAGGCTGGCTACTCTGGGATGTTTAATCTGTGCTGATGGTCCCAGAAAGGACCTGGCAGTGGCTCTGCCCCAAAGCTGTCCCTAGCAGAGGTGATGGTGGTGATGTGACAGGAGACGCCCAGGCTCGAGCACGCTTTTAACCCGATTAAGACCATTAGTCAATAATTGCATAATTCCTTTTTTTTTCCCAGCCAGGTGGGACAGGCTTTACCTACAGCCCTGTGAACAGAGTCCATGGGACCTGCTGCTTTTCAACACCATCCCCTGCAAAGGCAGGGAGTGAGGGAAGCTTATCCCTGCTTCCCTTGGGCAAGGATGCTCCAGAGGAGAGCTGACATTTCAAACTGCTGGTGGAAATCTGCAGTCTGAGCATGAGCCTCTCCTCCAACCCAGGCAGATGAGCTCAGCTCTTTGCTGCTTCAGGTTGTCTCTTGGGGTGGATGTTTGCACCCAAATCTGCTCTGGCCAATCTTCTCTACTTCTAAAAGCCTCAGCTGAAGGAGTCCTTTAATATCTCAGTCTCTCTATGCAATAAAAGCATCACAATAATAATAGCTTCTGCTGAGCACCCTTAATCTGTAGAGATCCAGGCACTTTAGAGAGGAGCAAAGCTATTATATTGAGGGGACAGCAGAGAAAAGAACAGGGACGTGGGCAAATATAAGGATTTGCACACGGAAATCAGCAACCCAGGCTGCACAGACCCTCAGTCTCCCAAATCTCCCTCCAAAGCCTGGAAAGCAGAGGCACAGCCCCCAAAAATCAGGCAGGATAAAGGAACGAGCAGGTCAGCAGTGCCCACCGAGGGCGGGTGCTGAGAGCGGGGAAGGGGAGGGGTTTCCCCAAGCAGCTGGAACGCTCCCTGCATTTCTCTGTGCCCCCGAGAACGGTGCTCTCAGGGCTGGTGAACTCTCCCTTTCCCATGAGAAAGGGGGGTGACCTCGCCCAGTTTCCCCACCGCTAGAAGGGCACAGAGCTGTCCCTCTCCCCCACCTCCCACAGCCTCCGATCCTCCTGGAGCCCAATCCCCCACACCATCCCTCGCCCCCTCCCAAACCACCACCCAGGGGAGGCTCCCCCGCTCAGGAAAACCTTTGTGATCCCACCTACAAACTGCTGGTTGGCTGCAGAGACCCTCAGATATCCTGGGAGAGGGTTAGAAAGACCCACCGTGGCATCAAGGAGCCAAAACTCCCACTGTCTCCCAAAACTTTACTGCAGTCTTTGCACCCCCTGCTCTGTCCTGCCCTTAAACACCCCTGGCCAGCTCTACGACCACCCCCTCCTGCCTGCACATTCCGGAAAACCTCTCCTGGAGCAGCCTGATGAACGAGCTGGGTTCATGCAAAGCCTGAGCCCAAGGACGAAATGAGATGGAGGTCTCCCTGGGTGATTCCAGGATTTTTTTCCGTGGATCAGGATACTCAGTTCTACCAGTGGGATGCTCCTGCTGGGAGCAGGACTGGCAGACCAGGAAAGCCCAGGAGTTGGCAGAGAAGCTTTCCTGCAGGAATCTCATCAGTATGAAGAATCCTTGGGTGCAGGGCCAAACCAGTGAGTGTTTTCAGGAGCCCAGGAAAAAAAAAAAAAAAAAAAAGATGCAAATATCCCAGGAATGTGCCCAGCAGTCTTTTGTGTGAGCACATTAGAATACAATAGAAATGTGACTAAAAAAGACTCAACAGAATAAATACTGCACTTATAATAGGCCTCAGGGAGAGAAAGAGATTTAATGGCAATATATTAAATGTAAATCAACACAAAAGGTAACTGGGAAGGGAAGAGATATACCAGCTTAGGGATTATAGCACAAAGCTGTAATATTTACTCACGAGATTAAGGCACTTATAGGAAATGAAATATTGTCCTTTGGAAATAATTCAATCCTTTGCCTTTTATCCAGGAGGATTGGACATATCAAGCTGTTTGAGAGATGCAGACATAAATTCACACCTAATACTAGTGCAGGGATGGGGACCTGCACCTGTCACAATGCTCTACAAGGGCTCCAAGCTCTCCAGGGAAAACTCATCTTGGAGCAGCAGCCTCTGCCTGCACATCCCTACCGACACGCGGAGCTGCTGTGAGCAGGGATTTTGGATGGCTTGAACGAAGCAGAAATGACTGCTGACCATTTTAGGGGGAACTTTTCCTCCCCATCCAACACAGCCTGGGATCTGCTGACCTGCCGGTCCCCAGCTGGATGGCAGGATGATGAGGGCAAGACGGTTTCAGTGCCCTTTTGGGGCCCCATCACCTCGATCCTCGGTGCCTCAGTTTCCACATCTGCACTTCGGGACTGTTTCCCTGCTGGGTAAGAAGCTTCAGCCAAAACACGCTTGAGGAATGCGATGTATCATCACCACACGTAAGTTATCCCCCAGCTTACTGTAATTTTTTTCCAGGCAAAAATAAAATTCTAACAGCTCAATCTGATTTCCAGGTGCCAGGCAATAAAAAAAGACAATCTTCTGATTTCACAACTGCAAAACTTCCCCTAAACCAGATACCTCAGCTACTTGTATGGCCCCAATCAGCAAAGCATCTTTAGCACCTCGCAATCTTTAATAGACTCGTCCTCTGCGGAGCCCCGGTGAGGCTGGGAACTGCTATTATCTCCTTTAAACAGGCAGGAAACCACGGCTGGGAATCGTCCGCCCACGGCGTTGTCTCGCTGCATTGGAGACCTGCCCAAAAACCTTAAATTAAGCGGGGCACTGCCAGGCAGCCAGGTCGGGCTTAACTGCTCCTCACTGCAGAGAACTTAGTGCTGCCAAACCTAAGGCATTCTGGTGGTTGAAATGGACGGTTTAAGTTTAAAAATAAAATCAAAAACACAAGCAAAACCCTCAACAAAAACGGGAAAAAAAACAACCAACCAACCAACTAAACAAACAAAACCAGAAAACAGTGGAGAAGAACAAATAAAGGGGTAAAAAGAAATTTAAATAAAGAATGCCTAAAGTCTTCATCATCATCCTTTTAGCCAGACAGGGAGGCAGGAAAGTCAGACCTCCCTGTGGAGCCGTCTCCAAGATGCGCTCAGCACAGCACAGCTCCTGCCCCTTTCCCTGCATTATTTTTTTAATAACCAGCTCCTGGTGGAGAAAACAATCCTGGCACTGAAGTGCTGCTGCAGGCTCGGGGGAGGGAGCCCAGCCGAGCTAACGGGACCATTAGCACTAAAATCAGCCTCCGCTTAAAGGCTCCCAGGTTAATTCCGGCTGACAATCAACAGCCTCTCCAGCTGCCACGCCTCGGGTGCGCTCCGAACGCAGAGCGTCCCACGGCCCTGAAGGGGTTAATGCCACTTGGAGTGCTCGGGGAGGCTGACAGACACAGTCCCACTCTGCTCTTTATTAAATAATAATTACCCGGATAGTAAATGCGACCCTGCTGTTTTGCTCATTTAAATTTTTTGTTTCCCCAGCTATGGCAGTGTCACTTCTCCCGAGGCGGCCTCCCCCACTTGGCAGAGTTAAATTGCGTTCTGATTCTATTAAATGGTACTAAATGTCTTCAAAATCAAAGAGCAAATATAATTTAAGTGCCATTTGGTTCTTCCCACAGGTTCTCAGCTGTTCACTCTGCAACCAACCTGTAGAAAGCTGCCTGGTGACAGGGATATAGTTTAAAAGGAAGCACGCAGCCGGGATATACAATACAATTCCCTTCCACAACATGTCCTTTATGGAAATTCACAATGCACGGTGGTTACAGCCTAAAACACAGCGACTGCTCTGAGCAGGAGAGAGGAAGGGAGAGGGAGGACAGCGGCAGAGCTGGGGACAGCGTTGTGCATCATGGTGCTGGCACGGGGTCTGTGCCCACCACAGCAGCAGAAGGGAGGCTGAAACAAAGTAGGAACCCTAGAAATCTTCCCTGGATCTACATCTCACCACGATGCCAAACATACCCAAAGTTGCTGCCCACACCAAAGCCCCGGGAGCCCTAAGCACATCCCACTCTCCTCAAAACACTCCCCTGATCTTGTTTTTACAGACAGCCGGGCAGGACTGAGGGGCAGAAAGGTTTCAGCAGGGATGGGATGTGGGGCAGCCCTTCCCGGCAGATCCCGGGGAGATCCCAGGGGGAGCAGCAGTTGGCAGGCAGGGGAGAACAGGGAGAAGTGATTGCTCTAGCAGGAAAGAACCTGTGAGCAGAAAGTTAAGATGAAAAAGAAATCTTAAGGTGTTGCTTATATGTCGCAATTTCAAGGCTGGTTTTTAAGGGCAGGGGCTCAGTAGAAGCAAAAAGCGCTTAATTAAGGTGTTCAGAAACACCAGTTGACCTGAGATGCTTTCACACTCCCAGCAACTTCCAACCAGGAGCGTTTAAAGGCAAAGCGCAGTGCAGAGAGGGGAAATCTCCTTTAAGGCACCCGGGGTTGGGTACCAAGCTGGGAATAACCTCACACAAGCGTCTTCCTGGCATGGTGCTGGCTCTCAGCGAGGCAGAGCTCACCTAAAAAGGAGCAAGGCTGCAGCCAGCACACCTCTGCAAGGCGAGGAGGCAGCCTGCCAGCTGACAAGCCTGCTCCTTAGCTCCTGCTGAGGAGAGAAACAGTCCTGGGGGCAGAGCCCAAACCATCACATGCCCAACAGCCAGGGAGAAGGGAGGAAATACAGCTGTGAACAGCCTTTCTCCCACTCTAGTGAACACAATAACAACTTCTCCACGCTGGGTTCTGGCACGTCACTTTTTTCTCTCCCTTCCCCGCTGCTGCTGAGTTGTGGATGGACCCAGCTGGCTCCATCCTCTGCCTCCACCACCTCACCCCACACCCAGGGCACAGCTGCAAATCTGAGGGTGCTAAAAATGTAGACACGTAACAGAGCTCGATTTGAGCATCACTAACAAGCGCCACCGCGAGGCAAAGCTCATCTGGAGCTGTCCAGACCAGGAGGACTCGCTCTTCTGCTCCCTCAGCACAAAGCCACAAATAGTTCAGGCCCTTGCTCTCCTTTGAGCTGGTGGAAGTGACTAATTGTATTTTGAGAGAGAAGCAAATCATCACTCAGATCATCTGCACCATCTCCAATAATAGCTGATCTTCCCGCAATGATCTGCCACGCAGCGCTCAAGCTGCTGCCTAAGCCTCAGTCGGCAGCAAATGCTGTGCAAAGGCTCTGTGAGGTCAGAGTCCAAGGTTGTGCCCTGCCAGACCATGGCTTCCTCCTTGAGACACAGCAGCACCCCCTAAAACACCACTGAATTGCCAGGAAATGGGGCCTATTGGCAGCCAGGAGGAGAAGCATCGCACGAACCTCTCAGCTGCTCAAATCCAGTGTACACAGGAGCAGGAGGATAACAGCTCTCCAAAAAGTACTCCTGGCTGCTGAAGAGGTGACTCTGATGTGCAGCTTGGGAGGCTGGAAACAAAGCATTTTGTGGTGGCTGTAAGGTCGTGGCATCAGTTGCCAGGCTAGCCCCAAACAGCACAATTTAGGGGGTTGCATTGCCAGCACCTCAAGGATAGCAGCTCCTGATCCTTGGTGGCCTTTCCAAGCTTTTATCCCCACTCTTGGGGATACTCAGGCACTTCTGGCCAGTTTGAGATGCAGGAAAGGGTTTCCTAAGGAAATCAAAGGGTTGGCAGGGATGAATTCAGTCCTAACTCCTGCCCCATTGCTGCAGAGCAGCCGCAAGCCCCAGGGATGCTGCTCTAGCCTGAGGCACTGCCCCGAGTGACACCACAGGAAAAACCTTTGGATATTACAACACTACCTGGCACCCAAGGGGTTTGCCAGGTATCCTCGTCCTCCCCCTATCCCCTGGCCAGCCACAGGAGGAACCAGAGACCTGTTTTAAAGCCTGCATCACTCCCCTGTAGCGAGAGCAGCCCAGGGTTTTTAAACATTCAACACCTCCTGGCCAGCCTGGCCTGCACTACAGAGCTGCTCAGATCAAAAGATCTTCAGCTCAGAAGATTAAAAGGCTCCGGGGATGGGTAAGAGGATGCAGAACTCTTCACCTCGAGGTGGCTGGCCCTGTTTCTAGGTCAGGAACAAGCACAAAACCTGTTTCTGCCGCAGCAGAGGAAGCGGCCAGCTTGGCTTCGGCTCCTGGCTGGACAGGAGCTGGGCTGGCACTGCTTCAGCCCATAAACACCCTCAGGGACCCGAGACGGGCTGAGGCCACCCCGCTGCGTGGCCACGAGGAGGGGATCGG
Source organism: Picathartes gymnocephalus (assembly GCA_013390045.1). Classification (NCBI taxonomy): domain Eukaryota; kingdom Metazoa; phylum Chordata; class Aves; order Passeriformes; family Picathartidae; genus Picathartes; species Picathartes gymnocephalus. The sequence continues at coordinate 94,378 of WEKY01019623.1, read as the reverse complement.
TGGACAGGGGATACTTTGGAGGGAATGACTGAAAGCGCACACCTGGGGAGAACAGGGATGTCCCTTCATGGTGCAGGAGCTCCCATCTACCGAGGGACACTGCAGCCCTCTCCGTGCACCCTCTGGAGAGAAGCATGGCACGCTGAGTTCACGTCTCGGCTCCCTTCCCGACAGCTCGCAAGCCTGGCATTCTTGGCTGGGCTGGCAATCTGGCTCTTTCTGCTGGTGCTGACTGCACGCTGGGGGAGAGGCATTAAAAATACCCTGCGTGCCCATCCCCTCCTCTTGCTGCCTCCCATGGGCGCTCTCGGCCGTGCCCCCCGGGCTCAGGGAGGTGCCACAATGCAGGCGGTCGCTGCCGCCCTTCCCTCAGGTTTGCAAGGTGAGGTGGGCAACAGATGGAAGGAGCTCTTCATCCCTTTCTCCATTTTTAACCCCGCTGCACACAGCTGGGGAGGTGCTGTTGAGGAAGAAAGGTTTCAAGAAAGCCACCTTCAAACTGTGGTTGTGGCACTCTGGGGTGTGTTTAATTCACAGAACAGGAGAGCAGGATGGTGTCTGTAGGCTGGATCCAATAGCCTGGGCTCAACAGTGTGGATGGGAGAGGACTTTTAAGAATTCAGGGGAGGTTCTCATCATCCTGGGTGTGAGTCATCTGTTGTCACAAGGATGATATCATAGTTACTATGTCCTGTACCAAATGGTTCTGTTGTACAGCAGTTAAATCATCATCTCAATCCCCTTGAGTTTGCCAAGGATGGGACAATTCCTTCAGGAGTTGATTAAATTCACCTTCAAAGTTTAAGGGTAAGAGCTTGAAGAGAGCTCTAAGTTGGTTCCTCTGTTCAGATTTTGCTCAAATGGGAAGATCTTCTCCTAAAACCCCATCAAGCATCACCTCCAGGAGTTCGTGCCTTTTAAAAGGTGGCCAGCCAAGCAAATCCTCCAGATTTCCTCCACCACCACCAGAGAGGTGCAAAGAGTGAGCAGTAACTCTTAGGTCCCCCATATCTCCTTAGTGACTATGGAGAAACTTGGGCACCTACCACAGCTGGATTTTTATGGACCTAACAACAGATGCCACAAAGTAACTCCGAGTCCCCAGAGAAACCATGTTTGCAAAGAGGTTCTCCAAGGGGTCCATTTATAACCGAGAATTTGACACCTGCCTGGAGCTGCAAGTAGCAATTTATGATGCAGGGGGGAAAACAGTTTGACTGGGCTCAAGCCTGCTGAGCTGCAGCAGATGGCTCCTGCAAGAGTGGGGAAGGAGGAGAGATATCTCTATGCACTTACGAAAGGTTGCCTCCTCTTCTTAGTCTGCTCTTCCCCACGTCCTTCTCCACACTCCTCCTCCCCGAGACACAGAAGATGCGGGAAATATGCCGGTGAATCCCACACAAGGCGCTACTGAACTGACTTCTCCAAGTAACTTCACTCCCATCCAATTTATCCAAACTTTGCAGGCAAACTGTGGCCTGCTGAGAGGAAACTTGGTCGCCTCATCAGCGTTCACATCACGTCAGCCTTGCCTTGCTTCACCTCGGCAAGGGCTCCCCACGTTCTTCACGGAGACCTCATGCAGCTCAGCAGCGCGAGGTGAAACCAAGAGGCTCCGAAGCAGCATGGATCAAACCCAACAGAAATATTTGTACCAGGCTCTGTGAACTGAGACCGCCAAGCTTCTCACGGCTTTAATTACGGCTGGCAACCTTCCATGGCGTTAATAAAACCGGTGCTTCTGCAGCACCTTTCCTCCCACAGGTCCCCGGAGTCACAGCCCTGCGCAGACGTGGCGGGAGTGTGTCCGCTGAGGGTGTTGGGATGCAGCCACCTGTGGAGTGTGATGCTCCACCTTCCAGCTTCCAAAGCAGCCAGCAAGGCTGGCCGGACTCCATCCTGCTCCTGCTTTGCCGGGATACGCGGTGGGACCAGCTCTGTTATCCCTAGGCTGACACGTAGCACCAAGCCTGTCTGAGCCAGCTTAAAGCAGAAGGTAATGGCTGGAACAGGAAAATGAGCAGCCTAATCTGATCTCCCGACTTGGGTGCTTTAGTGGCTTGTTTCCCATGCCATTCATCTTCCCACTTTCCAGTTTTTCTTTTTCAAGTGCCTTTTTTCTCTTGTGTAGAGAAACCTGTTCCCCTCTCAGACCACTCACTGTCTGCACTGCCCTGCCTGCTAACGGGAAGTGATTATGAGGAGGGGGTTCAGTAACCCCCACTATTCCCTACATTGAAGCTTTTCCCAGTACAAACAAGCTCCAAAATGGGACTGCAAAAAATATAAGGAAGCTGTGCCCTCAACACTCCCTCCACGCCTTATCTCAAGGTCACTTGCAACCACATTACATCTCTTACCCAGGTGACTCCCTGGAAGCCAAAGCTTTGTTTAAGCCACAGATCAGCCTTTCCAGGAAGGAAATAATTTCCTCAATGGCAGAGGAACAGAATTATCCATTTGGAAAAACAGCGCCTCATCAAGCTTGACACATACAACAAAGGCTCCATCCTCCACGACTGGCGGAGGCACAGCAGGCGAGACGAGTGGAATCCCACAAAACACCATTTAGAGGTATAAAATATTCACCATAAATTCCGAGGCCGCTCGGGACCCGGCATTAAAAGAGCGGAGAAGAAAGCAGAGCCTCAGCAATGACATTTGGCTCCCGAGCTCAACTTTCTCCAAAAGCCCTGAGGGGAGATGAGAGGCCGGACGCGATGCTCTGGCAGCAAAGATCCACCTCCCATCCCAGGCTTTTAATCGGCATTTCCTGCAGTGTTTCACCAGGAGTATTAATACCTTTAACCCCGTTTTACTAGGCAGAAAGAGAAATAAAAGATGTTTTAGAGAACAGCTGCCTCTCACACATCCCAGTCTGGATCTTCGGCCATTAGGCAACACTTCCAAGAGATAAGGATAAATCAGGAGATGAAGAGGCAGAAAACTTCCACAAAGTCCCAAAGGAAAGAAGCAAGGAAACATTTTCTTATGGATGGGGAAGCTGCTGTGCATTTATGAGGTTGCTTTAATGGGGAGATGAGGCCAGTGTTCGACAGCAGGGATGGAGCCAGGTGCCTGCACCCCCTGAGCTGAAGGTGATCAACACCCAGTCACCCAGCAGGCATCTTCCCAGTCTGTGCTTGCCTGGCACTGGCACTGGGGAGGGGGAACACTTCATCCACTTCATCCACCACTCAGCATAAAAACTCCTCAACTGCTTTCTTTGCTTCTTTCTTTCTATCTTTCTATCTTTCTTTTTCTTTCTTTCTTTCTTTGTCTCCTACCACACACCAAAATTTCCCACAGAAGGTGAACACTTCCCATGGAAATTTCACTTTTGATGAAAACTCAAGTTTCTGTCAAAAAACAACCCTGATTCCCCTGAAAAAATTTCCACCAGCTCTAATAAGGAACAATAACACTTGGATCTCAACCGCCCCTGGCTTGGTTTTGTTGTTTGCAAACGCTGCTGGAGGCTTTACCCACCTGTAGTTATTATTTCATTGCTTTGTTCCTGGCTGTCAAACTTCATCTCTTTTTTTTTTTTTTTAACCTTAACACCATGTGCTTCCTAATGAAAAACGTCTCCATATTCACACCTGAAATGAGAGTCTTGTGTCAGGGCTCTTTCACGGAGCCCTTATGGAATTTCACTTGGAAAATGAAAAGGTGAGAGAAGAGCCCTAAAGAATAGAGAGAAGACTTTTTTTTTTCTCATCTCCCCACAGTTGTGCAGCAGAAGACACCTTTCACCAGGTCTGGGCTTAACTTTATGGAAAATTCAGATTTCCAAAGCAGTAGAAGAAAAGGTTTGGGGCATCACTCACCTCAGCTGTGAGAACCACCTGGGCTTTTCCCTCAGAATGTAGGGTGGGAAGGTCGGCAAGGCTGCCTGCTCTGAGCTGAGGAACAATTTAGCTGTAAAAAGGTGCCCAAGAGTCTCTCTATCTTCCCTATTTTTGGAGGTGACCTTGCTGTTTGAGAAGATTCCCCGATTATATTTGATTTACTGATTCCCCTTGTCTTTCTGGAGGGCTCAAAAGCAGATGCCACCCCGCAGCCTTGGCAGGTAAATGCAGGTAAAGCTCCTGCAATGGGAATGATGTCCCCGCAGGCAGCTCTCGCTGGGGTACCACACACACAGCATCCCAAAAAGCCCTGCAAGTCCTCCCAACACGCAGGTGCAGGGAGGGCAACACCACGGCTCGACAGCTCAACCCACTCTGCAGCACGCAATGTCCTCAACACCACCGAGGATTCACGCCAAGGACAGGAAGTTTCCGAAGTTTCCAAGGAAACCTGACATGCTTTTGCAGGAGAACTTGAAAAAGCAGACAGCACACTGCTTGCAATCAGGGCTCAAAGAGCCTGCACGGCTGGAAAATTGCTGTTTGTTTTATTTCTCATTTGCAGCACCAGACGGCTGAGGGGGATGTGGCCGGGGAGAGGCTGCGGATGCCCTGGATCCCAGCTCGGCACCTCGAGGCACAGGGTCGGAAACTCGCTCGCCATCAAGCTGTGCTTGGCCTTGAGTCATCTCCTCAGCCCCTGCTCCTGCCAGGGCTGTCAGCAAGGCTTTCACTTTACTCCCAGCAAGTACTTAATGAGCCAGCGCAGTGCGTATTTAATTACACTGTGCTTTGCATGTTTGTCATTCCTGAGTCCCAGAAAACTCAGCCGAGTGGGAAGGGGCTGGTGTGACCTCTGGGCACCCAGAGCTCCAGAAGGTGCACCCAGCTCAAGTCCCCAAAATTTTCAGCACCTCATTGTGGCCCCAAAAATACTTCGCAGAGGAGGGCCCAGTGCTCTCCTGTTCTGTGCCAATAGCAGGGCCAGTTACTGCACCTGCTCTTCCCTGATGGGAAGATGTAATCCCAAGAACTGACAGAAAACACCACGAGGATAATTAGGATTGCATCCTCCCAGTCCCCAAAGCCAGCAGGCAGCGTTGAGAAAGAGATGCTGGGAAGGAAGAAAAGCAGCTTGACAGCAGAGCTCCTGGATGCAAGGCAGAAAAGCAAGTTGCTGCAGAAGAATTTCAGGAGGTATTTAAGTCTTGGATGAGGTCCTGCAAGAAATGTTTCTGTTTTGACAAGGAGGATGTGCAAGGTGGGGAGCTATTATGATTTTCTCACACAGCTTTCAAAGCCTCAAGCAGAGGTCAGCGAGCAGCGATTGGAGCGATTCCCGCAGCCCCCGCGGGGCACGGGCACCCTTCGCTTCCCACCACCACGTTTCCACCAACAGCCCACGAGGACTTCTGGCAAAAACTGCCACTGTGCTCTTAAGGATAGAGAAAGAACAGGTTGAAAATGCATTTTGTTTATGTGTGGGCAGCTATACTAGGGAAAAGATTTATTTAAGGCGTTAGGATGGGTTTGGAGCCCCTTTCCCCTCTTCCTTCAACTTACCAGCCACCAGGAGATTTTCTTCCCAGCTCATGCGTTGACAAGAAGTCAAATTGCTTTTTTGCTTCCCCCCTCAGCATCTAAAAACTTGGGATCTGGGTGCAGACCCAAGCAAAAGCCCAGGGCCCCCTCAGTTTGAGGTGCAGGGCTCTCCAACCCTGCTGGGGCTGCACCAGCCCAAGCTGCTCTAAAGTCAAACATGAAGAAAGGATAGAGCAAGAAAAAATAAAAAAAAAAAAAAAATTAAAAAACCCAGGAGAAAGACTGAAAATTGGATCCATTTATTTTACTTCAACCTCCCCCAATAGCTGCTGGTTATTTACCATTATCTCTCCTTGCAGTACCAGTGTTGAGCTGAACTCCCCTCCTCAGGCTGCTGACAGCCCGTGATTACCAAGGAGCAGTACAACCTGCCCAAGGAAGACCCTCCGTGCCTGAAACAACCAGCCCCCCTCGAGGGGGAGTGAGGGGAAGGGGGACAAGAGAGCCACAGAACCTGCTGAGATCACGCTGGGCACACAGAGAGATGAATTTTACTCTCAGGGAGCCAGCAAGGATCCCCCGAGCAGCCGCTGCTCCCACCTTGCACCCACAAATTCGAATTCAGAGGTGCCGTGCATAAATCTTCCCCCTCAGCAGGATCCTTGCCAAGGCAGAGCTGTTTCTCTGCTGCACACCCGAGGAATGATGACAGTGTCCAGGTAAAGGACGGTGCCTTTGTCACCTTTCTGTGCTCTATTTGCCCAAGACAGAATTTGCTCGGGCAGGAGAGGGTACGCGCAGCACCTTGTGTTTTATAAGAATACATTGCCCCTTGGGAAGGGCTTTAACCAGCCTGTACCTCCGGGTGTGGATGAACACTGGATATGACCCACTGCACAATTCATCTGAGATATCCTAGTCAGCTTTCAGCAGCAGGGCAAGGAGATTCACTATCCACCCAAAGTCCCCAGGGACACCCAGGATGTTTCCCGAACCATTCCCAAGAAAACACCCCTCCTGCTGAGATGAGAAGAGAGGGAGCTTGGATGGGTTCCCCTGCAGAAGTGAGCCCTGTCTGTGCCAGAGGCAGGTGATGCTGCTCAGCACAAATAACTCAGGCTGGGAGTGACCCGTGCCCCCAGAGCTGCAACACGAGCACGGGAGAATCAGGTCTGACCAGATGAGGTCAGGGCAGCCAAGACAAGGGGCTGCGTCTGGGTCTGCCTCGGCTTGGTCTTGTTTTTCAAGCAATCCCTGGCCTCTGCCTCGAAGTCAAAAAAATGCTCCTGCTGAGTGGCCAGCTGGGGACATCCTATCCCTTAAAATACACATCCTGCACCCCCTCACCTCTGCAACTCCCCTCTCCTGCATCCTCAGAGGGTACACTGGCTCCAGCATCCTCCCATCTGTCTCAGGCAGGTCAATGCTCTGTCACCCTTCAACCCATCCCCACAAAACAGAGGGCTCCGGAGGGAGCTGCAGGTGTCTTCCTAGATTTATGGCTTCTTTATTTATTTGTATTGATTTTTAAAAATGCTTTTGAAAGGAGGAAAAAAAAAAAGGCACAACGACTCTGCTGATCCCTGGAGGCCTGGCAGTGATTAGTACTTAATGCATCCGTGGTTGCTCCCTGCACCTGGGGACACCCCAGAACTGTGCAGACATCCAAACTGGGATAAAAACACTCCTGTCCAGCTTTCTGGAGGTGAGCAGCCAGCAGGAGACTGTCCCCATCCCATGGATGGCAGGGTCCTGCTGCCCGTGGGTCCTGCACAAGCTCCCAGCTTTTCTTGCGGCTCCTGAAAGCCCCTCAGAAATGTCCCCCTTAAGCGCAGAGCTCACGCCTTGTGGCAGCCCTGCTGCGGCTCAGAGTAAGCTGTTGCAATGATTAATTACCCTCCCTTCAAAAACTGGACACTGCTTCTATTGTAAATGAGTCCAGCTTCACCTTCCAACACCGGATCCTGACACACTCTTGGCTGCTAGATTAAAAACCTGTCCATTTTCAGCAGCTTCTCCCCCACGGAGAAATATGCAGACCACAACGAAACCACCTCTTAACCTCCCTTTGATAAACTAACCAGGCAGAGGGGCTTGCCTGGCCCTCCAAAGCAAGCCTTACATGCCTTAATTTAGCCACATGTTTTGTTTTCAACTTTCTGTGTTGGCTTTTTTCCCCGACTTCTTTTGACAAATGCTCCCCTGGAGCTGCACAGAGCCCTGTTGAAAAGGTCCTGCTCGTACATGTAATGCCACCTCCAAACACTGGTTATTCCTCACGTGTTCCCAGAAACACTTCTGGAGTGCCCAAAGGAGTTCATATTTACATTGAAAGAGTGACATAAACTGAGAGAAAAATAAGGATTATTATCCCTGTTGTCTAGATGAAGGAATCAAAGCACAGAGATGAAGAGATTTGCCTGTGGCCACGGGGAGTTGAGGAGCTGCCTGTGCTCACAAACGCCAGTAATTATTTAGCAATCAGAGTGTCAACAGACAGCAATGAGGAACACGGTTCGGATCCCGGATCTTGCTGCTCTGATGATACTCCAAGAACCTCTCTGACCTTCACTGCCCTGACAAGAGGATTTCAGCACAGAGGAACACAAGCTCCTCAGGGTGGGAGGCTCTTCAGAGGGTTTTCCACCACAGGGAAGAAAGGAAAAGCCCTATTCGAGCACCCAGACCACGGAGAAGGCTCGATTTCCCGTGGGACCCAGAGCCAGTTGTCCCAACAGCTCCATCAGCTGGAAATACTCAAACCAAGGTCCAAGATCCAGCTCAACCCCCACACCTGTTAGGCTCTCTGCAAGTACCTGCCTGTGCCCTGTCTGACTGAAGACAGGGGCACCTCTGTGTATCCCAAGCCTGTGAACAGCAGGTTGTGACTGTTCCTGCACTCTGCAAAACAGGGACAGTCCTGTCTCCTCCCCAGCTTTCCATAACTCCAGGACTTTGGATGGAAAGGACCCTCCTGGGCTCCCCTGCCTCCAACAGAAACACCTTCCCGGTGACAGGGAAGTTGAAAAAGGGATTTTTATTTTTTGTTTATTCCCACCCAACATCTGGCTTCTCCCAAAGCTTCCAGTGGCCAAACATGAGGGCGTGGCATGACAGCCAGCGGGGATGGCAGCCTACTCCAGCCACGTGCTCAATGAGCAGTGCTAATTGCACTCCTGCCAGGATACTTCTGAGAAATTCGGAGATAAATGCATCCATCGTGAGCAGTTTTTTTTCAGGCTGCCAAGTACCCACGGCCAACATGGTTCTCCTCACTTCTTCTGACACAGTCCCACTGCATTCCCCTAAGACACCGCACTGACAGTCAGAGGAGACCAAGAGAAATCACCAGATGCAGCATCCCTTTGCTTACTCCTCTTGGGGAAGCTGACATGAAGGGATCCATCCCACTTGCCAAATAGTTAAAAAGGGTCCAGCACAGCACATCAAAACTGCACTTTAATTAACTTGGGATTGGTTTTTTTCTCCCCCTCTTGCCTTTTTTTATTCCTTTTCTTCTCTGTCTCCTGGCATCAAGAACCAAATTGAGATGCAGGTGAATTAATTTTCATAAACTATCAGTTTCCATCAAATCTATGTAATCCATCTCTCTCTACAAAATCCCTTAAGCAGAAGATCTTGCTCCCACTCTGCCTTCCCCAGCTGTGAGAGCCTCGCAGAGCCGGCAGAAATACCAAGCGTGGGTGGCACTGCAAGTTCCCAGCTCTCTCTAGATGTGAATATCACTGAGCTTACACGTCCTCGCCGTTCCCTCTAAAACATATGGCTTTAATGTAGCACCAGTCACTTCCCATCAAGATCAAAGTTTAAATATATCTGCGGACCAGGATGGGCAAAGCAGGTGCTGCTTGTGGGTTCAGAACGAGGGGCTGAGCTGGGATGGAGAGGGGATGAGCCACAGCTGGAGCACAGCTGCAGGGAGAAACTGGGCATGGGTAGAGGGACTGGGGTTTGGCAAAGGGGTTGAGCCTGGATCACACATCCCTCAGTCCCTATCCCTCCAGATATGGCCCAACACCCCAAAATCCCTTCATCCAACTGGAGCATCCAGAGCAGCTGATGCAGACAACATTCCCCAGCTCCGAAACAGCTAAAAACTCACAACCCACAGCGTGAACAGGGCAGAAAGTCAGCTAGCCCTGCCTTGAATGTCACATTGGCTTTTCCACAAACTCCACTTCGAACCTCTACCACCCAGGGAGTCAGCCTGCCAGGCAAAGTGATGGCAGGGAGCAGGATTAGGGCTGGGGAGGCAGGAGAGGAGGCAGGAGGAGATACTGCAGCTCTTTCGGCATCACCCAGAAGTGTTTATCAGGAGCACACACAAAGTATTGGCCGCAGATTGAATGCAGCTCATGGCGAGTGTTTCCTAAAGCTGCTGGGAGCTGGAGGGCTCATCAGAGAATCTTAATTGGTTTTCTCTTAAAAAACTCCAAATGCACAAATTAAAGCAATATAATAAACTCCTGTCTGTTTCTCGTTATTAATAATACACACAGAGCAACTTTGCAAGGAAACTTCCTCCAAATTCTCTCCCCCAAGATGGAGCAGCCAGGAGTGGGGGAAGGCTCCGGCACGCCGGGTCTGGGGGCCAAAGAGGCACCTGGAGGAAGCAGAGGATCCTGACTGCTGGGATGACATCCTGGGGGATAAGACTGGGGCTGCTACAACCTCCTTTTTGTCGGGGTTCATGTCTTGCTCCTGCCAACGAGGTCCCTTTATGCTCATCTTTCATCTCCTTCTTTCCTTTTATTTCCTCTCCAGTGCAGGCGTTTGCTCTCAAGAACTGGGTTTCTCTCCACTTTGTGGATGGCTCTGCCCTTTCATCCCGGCCTCTGGAGGCTCCAGCAAAGCTCAAAGTCTCACCCAGGCCCAGGCAAAGCAAAGATCAAAGCCAAGAGCTGATGCTCAGGCTGGGGTTCGGATGCCCTGGCACCTCCCAGGCTGTCCCAAGGCCATGCCAGCTTCAGTGGGTGATGAATCTTGGTGGGATCAACCAGACGGAAGGTGGGCAGTGGGCCTCCAAGCAATCAGCTGGGAGCCAAATCTACAACAGCCAGTCCAGTTTCCCTTCTTCTGGTGAAGTTTTTCCCTGATACATTTGTTTCAGCTCAACAATCCTAGAATCTCGGAATGGTGTGGGTTGGAAGGGACCTAAAAGGCCATTTAGTTCCACCCCCGCAGGGGACACTTTCCATGAAACCAGAGCCCCATTCAACCTTGAAAGTACCAGACTTTATCCTAATAAAGTCTCCAGTGAATGAATATCCTTCTGAAGTGCTCAATGATTCTGATTTCCCAAGTTGCAAGGCCAGAATCCCATGGGTGAACTGAGAAAAGGATCCAGTCCCCTGCACGTACAGCCACATTTGAAAAGAGGAAACACAAAGCAAAACAGACATTGCTCCTTTTGCTCTTCCTCTTTATCCCTCCCCAAAAGTAGGTTATTTATATTTTAATTAAAGTGAGCACAATGTAACTCGGTGAGTTTGGCCGCTGAGTGTTGTCTCAGCTTGAGCTGGAAGATAAACAGGCTCAAATGCTCTCGGTGTGGCCCTTTTCTGGGAAGCACAGGGATCACGCTCACAATTCATCTTAAAGCATCGCAAGATGATGCCCATTAGAGGGGAGAGAAGGGGTGTTAATGAGATGAAGTGTGAGAATGGGGGGGAAATGAATAAAAGCAACAGCATGAATAGCACATGAGAGGCAAATGAAATAATTATTCCATTCACCATTGTTACAACAACACAATAAATTAAATGTAATTTCTAAAGGCCAACCAGTTTTCTTTCTTACTTGCTGCTTCTTTTTTCTCCCCCCCCCCTTTTTTAAGTTCCTTTTTGCAGTTTCAGAATTATGCTTTAATTAGCATAACATTTAAATTAGCGAATGGAATCTTAATTAGCTGAGGAAATAGACTTTTGTTGGAGTGGTTGCTAAAACAAATAAATCCTCTTCCTCTTTCAAGAGCCATTTGCTTATGGCACATTTAATAGCCTAGTGTACCATAAACAATTTGAGACAAGGATAAGTAATTAAATTAGAAAACATGCCGACAGAAGTAGTCCAGCCTGGCCTTCTGGAGCTACAAGGAGATAATGCAAACTTCCCTTCAGGAGGGAAAAGTGGCCACGCTGGGATGTTCAGTTTTTGTTTGCAGAACTCCAGCTGCCCAATGTTTTGGGTTGAATATTGGAGCCTCGGGGGTGGTTGAGCCCTGACTTTAAAGCAGGGCTCCCATGGGAATGCAAGGAAAGGGTTGCAGAAAGTTCAGCCAGAAAGACAAACCCAGAAAGGATGTTTTGTCTTGAAGAAGGGAAAGCCCGCAGTGGTGAAGGCCTGGGAAGAGTGGGACAGGAGCCACAGGTTGCAGTGCCAAGAGAATTTCCCTCCAGAAATTCTTTCAGCTGCTGCATTTGAGGTTCAGCCACCACGACACAAGACCCAGGTCAGGGACCACCTTCTGGGTTTGATCTAACTTTGCTCCCAGCCTGGTCCCTCTGTCCTGGGTGGGAGACATCTCCCCCAGCTTTAGCCTCAGCATGGCTGGAGAGGGACCAGCACCTGAGCAAAGCACTCAGCTCACCTGTCCTGAAATTCTATTCCATGAAAAATGCCCTCAGCAGGCAGCTCTCCTCTCTCCCTGTGCCAAGAGAGTGTCAAGTCAGGCAGCTCAGGCTGCAACATCCATGCTCTGCCTCCCTCACACTATGAAATGTGATAATTTTTCTCCCGTCCCTAAGAAGGCAGGATCCTTTGGTTAATATTTAGGCACGAGGTTTGTGGATGAAACAGGAAGAACAGACAGCAGCATTCAAAACTCCCTCAAAGGGCATGAACCCTTTGGAGAACACACTTCCAGGTCCTCATCTGCATAGGCAAGGTGCACAGCAGGTACTTCAAAACCCAGATAGTCCCAGGATGCAATAAAAATAGAGAGTCTTAAGTCTCCTGCACTCCCAGCTTTTAAAGATGAGCAGGCATATTGTCAGTCAAGAGAGGTGGGAAGCAGCAAGACCCAGGGGAGGATGTTTTTGTAGGTCTTCCTCTGCTTTGCCGAGGATTGTGACAACCATCATCACATCCAGAGCATCTTCCAGCTTATGAGCAAATCCCTGAGTGGCCCTGGGTGGCCTCTCCCTGCTGTCCCTCTTCTCCAACACAACCCTGGCAGCCAAAGACAGAGTGTTTCCAGCAGCAGGACTGCTCTATCCCGCTCCGGCCAGGGAACTGCAGAGAGCAATAAAAGTTTAATGGCTCCCAGTGGGTCGATTCCAAAAGAATGAAAACGCTATAAATCCAGCATAGTGCTTATGTGGAGCTTAAAAACAAACTGCTCCAATCACACTTAGCGAAGTCGTCCAGTCTTCACAGAAGACAGGGATGAAAAGGAAAGATTTAACCTTAGCCATGCCTTGGGCAGAATTCAGGCTGGGCAGAAAAAACAGTTTAGCCTCAGTGGGAAGATTTTCCTGCCTTTGTTTTTGTTTAGTGTAATGTAAATCCTTGTGTGTGCTCCCCTGACACAAGGGCTCGCACTCCCAGGCATCACCAGGGCTCAAGGCACACGTGGAAAGTTGCCAGGACCAGGCAAAACGCAGCTCCTTGCTTTCCAGACAAAGGCATGCTGGGAAAAGCCTGGCTCCATGATGTTTTCCCATTCAAACCTGTTCCATTCCCACTGCCTCACACCTGCTCTCCACGCACTGTAACAGCCAGCAATATTCATTAGCAGCCTCTCTCAAGGAAAATGCTCCAACACAGGTCTAACTCATTCCCGGCCACCACTCTCTTTCCATCTTATCTCCCTTTCTTCCCTGCTTCACTACACAGCTGTGGGCTCTGGAGCTTCTTGGGAGGAGGGGAAAAGCAAAACTGCCTGTGTGTAATCCCATCTCTCAGGGCAGAAATGCCTTTGGAGCCGCTCCTCTCCCAAGGAGGCCGAGGTGCAGCACAGCCCCATCCATCTTGTGCTCCGTGGTGCTAATGAAGCCAGGGATGGAATAGCTGCAAATCACAATTAACCTCCGCTCTTCGCTGGGGGAAAGTCGATTGGCAAAGAGGAGCCAAATTACGGCTTTTCCAACTGTGTTCTGCTTTTCCAGCAGCAGTGGCAGTGTCATCCTCTGGGTTCTTGTGTTTCTCACTCCTCACAGGCTGCTCTGCCCTCAGCAAAAAGAGCTGTCAGGACTCAGGAGGCTGAGAAGAGCAGCATTTCACAAGAACACCGACACTCATCTTCTCCTGACCTCAATGGCTGGGAAAAGCCACACCCCAGGCAACAAAACCATCCCAAACCAATTGAAAACTATCCAGGGAATTCAGATTCTTCCCAATTTGAAAATAGGTCATCACCCAATCCTCATTTCCTGTTTCTTACGCATCCATTATCAGTTTTCACAGCAGAGTCATACAATGGTTTAGGTTGGGGAAGATCTCCAAGATCATCCAGCCCAACCTTGGAGTCCAGCCAAACCATCCCATACAATCAAGTGCCAAAAATACCTTGCTCTTCCTCCAGTGGAATGTTGGTAAGTCAAGTGATCTTTGTTTCTAAATCCTGTAAGGACATCTTGAATATAAAGAGGATGTTTTGATATTGCTGGGATAAGGACAGGGTACCCTCCAGCATCTCCCATCCACAGCTTCTCTGTGGGAACCCCAGCACCCACAGACAGGTAATTCCTCATTTTTAATATAAAACCCTGTTTAATATTTTGACCCATCACTTCTAAAGCCCAGAAAGCTGCTGAAACACCACAGCTGGAACACTGTACCATGTAAACATCCCTCTGCCAGGAGACAGAGGCACCGACTCTAATTACTAAAATTGCATCTACGTTGCAGTCACAGAAGCTGAGCTGGCTTAACACAAGCTATGCCCTCATCCCAAATAGCACTTTTTATGGACATACTTATACAAACAGACAAGGTAAAAACAACAAAGCCAAACAACCCACCAGAAAAAGAGGCTCTCTTCTGGTAAAACTCCAAATGGCAGCCAAATTATGTATTACAACTACTGAACATTTCTCCTTAGGATACTTCCCTGCTTTGTTGAGGGAAGGGGGTGCTCCGGACACAGGTCAGGATGAGGATACTGGATAGGATTGGATGTTACAGCAGTGCCAAACACTTGGATCTGGAGGGATGAAGTGTCTGATGGAGACTGAACCCCATGCAATTCCTTCNACACAGTTTTATCATGTCTGGCTTGGTCTTCTCACTGGTTTTTTTTTGTTGGTTTTTTTTTTTTTTTTTGATACATTTCAGCCCTCTGGAATTCAGACACCCCAAAATGGCCCAGCTTCATCCTCTAAGCCATTACTCCAGCAATATGTATGGTTTTCCAAGAACAAACAAAGCCATCACGCCGAAGCCTGCGCGTTAATGGCACAGCCTGGGGACAGACGGCTTTGGGGAAATCACAGCGGCGAGCACAGAATGGTGATGGATGGAGGAGGAAAAGGGGGGAAAGGAAAGAAAAAACAGCAGTCTGCAGAAACAGGGGGGCAATTTGCAGACTTGAGTAGAGTCACACCTCCTTGCTCCAGTGACAAATCTGCTCCATTAGGCCTATAAACCACACTTGGCCATCACCACGGTGCAGAGAATGGCTTGCACTCAGTAATGGGCCTCACAAGGGCAAACGCAAGCCCAAAACAAACACTTTTCCAAACGCCTCATAACTTTTTTGTTCCACCTGACTGCAGTCAAACCTGAACTCCAACCTTGCTGTTTCTGCCACATGCTTCAAATCTCCAGGAAAAAAACAACAACAACAAAAAAAAACAACAAATGTGATAAGACCCTCAGCTGCATTCCTGGGCTGCAGCAGCTCACAGTGCAGCCCTTTGGTGCTCAGCACAGAGAGTTTTCTTTCCTATGCTGCATTTATTTAAGAAAAAGCAAAGGGATGGCACAGAGCTGGCCACCCATCTTCAGAGAAGTGATTTCAGAGAACCATGGAATATCCTGAGTGGGAAGGGACCCACAAGGACTAATGAGTCCAGCTCCTGTCCCTGCATAGACAGCCCAACAATCCCACCTTGTGCATCCCTGAGAGCATTGTTCAAACGCTCCTGGAGCTCTGGCAGCCTTGGGGCCGTGCCCATTCCCTGGGGAGCCTGGGCAGTGCCCAGCACCCTCTGATATCCAGACTGACCCTCCCCTGGCACAGCTCCAGCCACTCCCTGGGTCCTGTCCCTGGTCACTAGAGAGAAGAAATCAGTGCCTGCCCATCCACTTCCCACCATGAGGAAGCTGTAGGCTGCTATGAGGTCTCCCCTCGTGCCTGATTTCCCCCAGCCCCAGCCCGAGGATGCTGACCGTGCTGTGCCTTGCAGGATTAACACATCTCGAGATCCACTGACGGAAAGATGCTGCAGGTAGGGGGAAAATGCCATTCCCTCGGACACAAACTCTGACATCCTATCTTAATCCTCAGCTGCAACAGGAGAGCCACCCTGGGATCTCACCCCATGTTATTGAAGCACTCCAGATGGTTTTGATGGGGAAGAGACATTCATTGCAATACCCCAGACACCAAGCTGACATCTCAGCGGCTGCAGGAACATCACAGAGAAAATCGGTTCCCCACCAGAGTGTTTGTGCAGCAAGAGGGAACTCGTGAACTGAAGCAGAAAATCCTCCACGACTGCTCTAGATTAATAACTGCCCAAACACCGGGTGGTGGCAAAAAAGGAAAAAAAAAAAAAATACAAAACCAACCCACAAAGCGATGCCTGCCTTTGCAACGAGCCCTGCCCCTCGACCCGGAGGCAGCGACTCTGCTGCTGCCCCGAGAGGGCGAGTGAGCCGCGGGACACGGTGTCCAGCGACAAATTAAATGCCAACAGAACCGCTTCGCTCAACGCGGGCACCCTGCGGGCAGCAGAGATGAGCTCGCTCCTGCTCTCCGGTGTTCGCTCCTCTGCAGTCCCCTCCCGTGCATCCATCCGCACCGCCTCTCCTCTCATCCCTACCACCTTCGCCTCTCTTCCTCCCGGGTTTGAATCTCGCCCTTCGCAGGGGCTCTGCCCTCCTCTCTCCGCTTGCAGCGGCGGCACAGAGCGACAGAGCCCGCGTGTGCACCGCGGCTCTTCGCAGGCACTTCTCCCTCTCTCTCTGTCAGAATTCCAAAGGACCAAAGCCAGCCGAAGCACCCCTCGGACTGGACAGGCAGCCAGGCTGCTCGTGTCACCACGATGCCCTTGCACTGCTCAGAGCCTGGGCAGGACAAGCAAAGGGGGAAATGTGCTGCAGGATGCTCCCTACCCCAGGCTAAAGCTGGATGCTGGGAAGCATCCATCCCGCTTCCCAATGCACTGCCACCCTCCATCCTCACCCTGCACAGCGCTGGGAAAAGAGATGTCACAGAATTACCACATCTCAGGTGAGCAGTGAGTAAGCAAAGGGCACAGGGAACGCTCCCAGCAGGGAGCGGATGACGGGAGAAGGCGAGCCCCGGGCCGGGGGAGCCGGCGGTCACAGCAGCCTAACCTTCAGTCACCGCCAGGCAGCCGCGCTCGGCTGCGAGTGAAATAAAAGCGATCGCTGCGGCCTTTTAAAGAGCAATATAATCGGGGGTGATTACCATACAGAGCGGAACACAGAGAGCTCGGCACAGCGGGAGGCTTATGAGGAGTTTGGCTACTCCGCACGGTGCAGGCTGGTGCTTTTTGAGCCGTGCTGGCAGAGCATCCCCCCGGCTCCCCCGCAACTGGCATCGCTGCCCAGTGCCCTCTCCGGGCACACGCAGCCCCGGAGAGCCAGGGAAGGCTTTCCACGGGTGAAGCTAATGAGGCCGATCATCGGCTGATGCTGCTTGGCGAAACGCTGCAGATATTTTGCTAATTTGCATCACCAGAGTGTCCTACCCCAGACGTTCATTATCATTCTGGGGTTTGGGCACGCTTGCTGACTTTGGTTCCCCCTCCTCCACACACTGGACTGTTTCCCCCTCCACATCAGCGAGGCTGGAGCTGGTCCCTCCTGCCAGCTCGTGCCAGCATAGATGATGGCACAAACTGCCCAGAGGGAGGAAAGATAATAACCTGGACCAAGCCACTTGGCGCAGCACTGCCAGAGCCATATTCTGTCTCTCTCCTTCACATGGGAGATGAACAAGGATCTTTCAGGAGATCATTCCTGTGTGTGATACGGGGAGATGCTTTTCTGACTAAGAAATCCTGCCTGGAGGCAGAAAAGGACATCACTTGAAGAGGCACCTGGGCATTAGAAGGCACTATTTGGGTGAAATGAAGCTTATTTCCAGCCAAGAGCTTGTGTTTGAGCCAAGCTCTCCCGAAGTCACCTGCTGTGAAACCTTCTCAGCCACCTGGACTTTGCCAAACCAAAGGCCATAAGAAATAACACTGATTTGTGACGCTTTCACAACCATAATAATGCAAGTCACACTTCTGGAAAAAATCTGCCTCTATTCCCCTTTTGAGAAGACCTGGGGCTTGGAGGGCTCCATGCTTGAACAAACAGCTCTAAAAACCCTTGGGTGAGGGTCCATCCCCCTGGCTGGCAGTCAGGTGTCCAGTACTAGGAAGGCCAAACCCTTGTTTTTGGGGTCCTCTCCCTTCCACTGCTGCCAAAATGAAGACTAATGATGATGGTCCCACCCATCCACCGTGTACAAGAGCATCTTCTCCTTGAAGGGCAACAACATAAAGAGAAAACAAGCCCATTTAAAACTCTGCTTTCTCTGCAAGTCAAGCCCATGTCTGACCTGGCAGTGAGAGAACAGCTCAAGTGATGATAAGGAAAACAGCAGATCAGGCAAATTTAGTCAGACTGGATTATGGGAGACCAGCAGTCTCCAGGTTCTCCATGGAAGAAGTATAGTCAGGAGTCTGCGGTGAGCTGTTCCAATGAGAGGCAATAATTGAATTTGTTTTCATTTAATTTGAAGGACCTTTAATTAAAAGCCAAGCCTGTGTGTGCAGAGAGATAAAGCTGAGCACGTGGAGAGCAGGGGTAATTTGGGTGCTGAATGAAATAATTAATTGTAAACGTGGAGGTCAGGAGCCGGGCTCTATCTCCCTGCAATCAGCACGCAGCGCTGGCCGGCCCAACGGAATGGGCTCGCCAGCGCCGGAAACGCTTAAGTGATTTTTGAAGCCTTAATGGCAATTATAGAGCAGCGAGGAGGTTAATTTGCAGAGTTCATTAATCAGAGAAATAAACACGTCAGCGATCGCCACGGAGAGGGGAAGCAGAGGAGCCTGCCTTGGAGATGAGGAAGGCCGACCTCGGCACCAGGGCTCGCCAGGGACTGGGGACCGGGTTTGCCTCCTCAGCTCGGGGTGAGCCCTGGCATTTCACACCAATCCACGAGCTGTGAAACCCTTGGCTGCTCACCCCGGGGCTCCTGCTAACCAGAGCTAAATATTCCCCAGCTCCACGAGGTGTTAACTGGATAACGAGACCGCATCGCTCTCCAGCTGATAACTCCAGTCCTCTCAGTCTGCTGCTCCCCTGCAATCTCAGCTTCTCATGGGCTGGTACTTTATTGCTATTGATGAAAAGCTCATCAGCTTCTCCATAAACCTGGCCACCAGCTCTGCAGTGACAACAGTCACCCTCTAATTAAGATCTCACCCCACTGCTAGGAGACCTAAAGCCCAGCCCTTCCAGGAGCATCCCCTCCCCAAAGCTCGGAAAGATGGAGCACAGCACCTTCGATGTTATGTCAGGACACAGAGCGTCTATTAAGGGAAAACACTTAGAAATAAAGAAAATGGCTTGAATTCTAATAGGCATTAGTGAAGTTAAGAGATGTGTGGCTTCCTGGACATGCATCGTGAGACAAGAGTGGTGCATCATGGAGGAAATATCCCGGGAATGAGGTAAGGATAGTCCCAAGCTGCAGCAGGACAGAAAGGGCCCAGGAGTCAGGGGTATCTCAGCTGCCTCACACGGCTCAGACAAAATGGAATTTTGCAGTGGGAGGAAAACCACTACAAGGAGTGAAGGGGGCTGGAATCCCCCCTGTGCCGAGCAGCAGGAGAGCTTCAGCAGAATCCTGGGATAAAAGCAGAGCAAGCGGAGGCTGGAGACCTCCAACAGCTCCCTGTACTCCAGGGGATCTCCTGTCTGCCCTTCCCCTTCAGGCTAAGGAGAATAGGGTGAGGCTTTAGGGAGGAGCTCCATGCTCTCAGGGGGGGTTCTGCAGGAGCTGGGTGGCCCGTCCCAGGCTGGTGGCTCCTCCTGTCCCTGCAGCTGTGGGACCAGCGGGAAGAGGATGCACACAGATGGAAAGGTGTTTCAGGGAGTGCAGAACCAAGAGTTTTTCTCAGGCTAGTAATTGCTCCCTGGAGAAAGGCTGTACATTGCACCAGTTTATTTTTTCCACTCGTTCCCTCCTTCCTCACAGATTATTTCAGGAACTGATTTCTGATGCTTTTTGGGATGTACCTGCATGGAAGACCTGTGCTTCCAAGGCAATGGACAAAAGGGCTCCAAACTCAGCACAGATAGGTCTTGCCTTGCTGATCCTTTTGTCCTAGTTCAATTAACACAAGCCAATTAGTCCAGCCATTGCCTTGGCTCTTCTGCCTCTTCAGGCACTGTTATCCCAGGGACCTCCATATGGAAAATGAGTTTTAAACGCCTCAACAGACTTCAGGGATTTGTTTTTACAGGAGCAGCTGTTTTCTTCAAAATATTGAAAAGTATCTATGACATGAAGCAGAGTGCCAAGCTGAGCACCTGGAGCAGGATAATCCCACACACTGGAACAGGCTGGGAAGGGATGAGCTGAGCAGGAGAGCTGCCGAGAAGGACCCAGGGGCTGTGTACAGGATGAAGATCAGCCACTGCTATGAAAAGGGAAAAGAACCAGCCTCCAGCTGCAGGAGATCCAAGGAAGCTGCCATTATGCCCTGACTGGACCAGGGAGCAATGAAGAAGCACCACACACGTGTTCCTGTGACTTTGTCCCTCTGTCCCTGTGACCATGTTCACCTCCTGCCCTTCCTGAACACTCTGAAGAGAGTTCCTCGTGTTACTGATGGGCAGCTCAAGCCATCTGCCCCATGCCCATCTCCTCCTCTCCCCTGCTCCCTCTAACCCCAGGTCTGGGCACCAGCCAGGATCGGTGTTAACTTTTCTGCCTGCTGGAACTCCATGTAATTAAGCATTTTAATTAAAATCTAAAGAGTGGTTGCCCTGTCGTCCTCTGAGGGGAAGGCTAATCACAGCCCTCTTATCCAGTCCAAGGAGTGGCCCAAGGAAGGTTTGGGTGGCAGCAGAAGTGTCTGTAAGGAGTCAGGTCCTTACCTGCACCTGAGCAGAGCCAGAACCTGGCATGGACACAAAACCCGGACATGTGGAAGTTTGGACATGGAGACAGGAGGACGCAAACCACCCAGGGAAGTGCATCGCTCACTGCATCTCATTCCTTCGAAGGATTTAGACCTTTGGAAAGCCCTGCAAGAACTGTTTGCACACCAAAAGCAGCCTCAGTTGCACTGGGGCTGGTGGTGCACACACCAAACCCACCTTGCTCCAGTTCCATCCATCCCACAAACCCTCCACACCCTTTCCCTGCTGCCTCTCCCACTCCGTGCCCAGTGCCAGAGGGGCTGTGGAGGCACAGAGCATCCTCAGACCGCTCACCCTGATTGCAAGTGAAGTGTTTGAGCAGCATTTCAAAAGTTTTCTTCCCCAATGCCCGTCAAGAACAAACAGAGTATTTGTTGTTGTTGGAGTAAAAAATTCATCAAAATAAAATAAAATAAAATCAGCAGCAGAAATGCACACATCTACATTTGACTAAGTGGGGAGAGAACACACTTGGAAACTTTTTGATCAGAGCAGAGAGCCTGAAATCCTTACAGAGAAAATGTATTCATAATTTATTAAAAAAATAATTTATAACTTATTTTAAAATTCATCAGAATCCTCTTTTTTTTTTTTTTTTTTTTCCTTTTTGCCGCCCTTCTGACAAACAAGATTTTCTGTAATTCCTGAGGAGGGCGACCGATGGGGACAATATTGCTGAAGGTTTCTCTGCTTTCAGAGGTTGGGAACATGAAAAGACAGAGCAGCAGTGCCAGAGACATCCCCTGACCAGCATCCCTGCTGTCCTAACCCCTCCCAGGGATGCTTCTGCATCTCAGAGCCCCTCTCCCTCTTCAGAGGCTTTACAGACTCAAAATAGGAACCCTCCGCCCTCCCTGGCTGCTGCTGGGTGCCACCACCTCCCCGGGCTTCATCCAGTGTTCAACCCTGGCTCTGACAGGTATCAAAACGCAGCAAGGGCACAACGCTGCAGCTCAGATCCTTCCTGCTGCACTCCTTATCCAGGAAGATTATGAGGTTTACTGCTGCTTCTCCATTATCCTAAATAAAGCAGCCTTTCAAAATTGCTTCAGACATATTAGATCATGGACTTTTTACACTTCCAGAGACACTGGTTATAATATCTTTTTAACAACACTGGGCAGAATCTATTTTCTTCTTCCACTGAGCTGAAAAATACTGTTTTCTCAAGGAAGAAGAAAAAGGAGGAGGGAAAAAAAAAGCTATTGATTTTGTTTAGGGTCAGAATAAAATATCATTGGAGTTGGTGTTGAAATCCTCAGCCACAAATTACTTCCAAAGTGACAGTTTGGGCTGTGAAGATTTTTCTTGTGAAATAAAACAAAACAAATGAAACATTGTGTTCTCCCTCTCTATGTGAACGTTTGAGGTTTCCACCGGCTCCAGCTGGTTCCTGCTGGGTATATTTAGCGTTTCAATCTACTCTCTTCCCATTCCCATCCCTGCTGGAGCTGTTGCACGGCCAGCTCCAAATCCTGCTGCCCAGGAGTGAGGCAAAGAGAAATCCGTGGGTGGGATGTGGAGGGACAAGTCCCAAACCACAAGGAGAGGAGAGGTTGTCCCCTCCGATGCCTGGGGATGCTGTTGGCTCTCCCTGCTGCCTCCATCCTGCCCCTCTGCCACGCAGGAATGAGGATGGTACCCAGCATCCCCCTGGCCAGGACTGGCTCCTCTCACGCTGCTTTTGAAATCAAAAACACCCCCAGGAACTTCCAAACCCGGGAGCTCTCAGCCAGGTTTCACTTCTCCAAAGAGTCAGCAAATTAACCCCCATTTATATGCACAACCCACTTCCCTCTAATCTATCCATCTATCTCTGCTCTCTGCTGGTACAAGAGATGAGTATTGGCTTTAAATACAATAATTTCTTTATAAATAAAGAACAGGCAAGACTTGTGAAAGGGAAACCAGATGTCTACCTCGGGCTTCTGTGCTTTCTGCTCCTCAGCATTGTGCGGGAGATAGGGACACGTCACCGGAATTAAGAGATCCGCAGGTCCCTGCCTCCCGCTCTCAATTTTATTTTATTTATTTAGATTTATGCAAATGCAAAGAAGAGGTCACCTACGCATATGCTCTCAATGGCCTTGATGTAACTTTAAAATGCATCATAAAAATGCCCTGTACACCGCAGTATAATTCAGTCCCACACACCACCAGGAAACAGAAAAGCCAGAATCTTCCCCAGCTGCAAACGGACACATTCCCACCCTGGAAGCACCTGCACACACACAGATTTTAGCTCCCATCAGCTCTTCCCTTTGCCATCACCTTCTGTCCAGGGCAGCCACAGCCTTTTTGCCCACACATCTGCTTCTCTGCTCAACATTTGTCCCCCAGCGGTCACTGTACGGCCCACATCACCACCCAGGAGCCACTGCTGCCCTCCCATGCCACAGACAAAGGGACTGTCCCAACCCTGCCACTGCATCAGGAGCCCTTGCTCTCCTCCGCCCTTCTGAGCATGGGGGGCTTAGAAACTTCTTGGTAGTGAGAGAAGGAAGAAAAATGTGCCAAAGTGTGGCCTTGTGGCACTGCCAGACTGGTCTGATGGAGCCACCCTGTTCGAAGCAGGGCAAGATATTCCCGAGCACACGGAGGTGGTTGTGGCACCAGGTCACGGTCTGGGCCATGTTCCTGCTTGGGACACGCACCCATCGACACAGCCACACTTGAGCCACCAGGCAGCCCAAAACCCAGCAGCATTTTGGACAGGAAAGAGCTGCCCGTGATTCAAGTCACCACAAGGATGTCAGTTTTTAATTCCTGAACTTCACGGTGCCAACCCTGACCCAGGAGCAGCGCTGCCACTGCCAGCTGCTGCCTTTAAGATGCCACAGGATTTCTCCGCAGCAACTCTTCACGGTTCCCGGCCATCCTCCCTCGGGAACATGCACAAAGAGTGAACTAATGAATCTATTAGACTTAATTAAGCTAATGTGAAATTATTTACTTAATCTGGGAAGATCTTATGATGGCGAGAAATCCCCAGGGACAAAAGCTTCCAGCTGCCTCGCACGGGCGGGCAGGAACCTCGAGAGCAGTGATTGTGGAGATGCTCGACTGCACGGCATGGGGACAGTGGGGAGAGGGGGCTCAGCCACCACCACAGCCCAAAGCACCTGGCTCTTCCATGGCATTCCAGCATCGCCAGGAAAACCAGCCAGGAAGCCCCAGCCGCGTTTCGCCTTCATTTTCCAAATGCGCGTCTCTCCCTGGCCAGCAAATCCATCCAAGGCTGGCAGCTGGCAGGGAAAAGTTTTCAGGAGCTGTTGGCCCCTGTCTGCCATGGATGGCGAGTGTCCCTCATCCCGCAGCTCCCGCAGCCAGGCTGCACCTCCGCGTGCAGCGGGAGCGCTGAGCAAAGGGGATTTTGCATGGCGCGTTTTCCTGGCTATTTTCTTTCTCCCTTAATGTAGAAAAGCTTAACGCTCACTTTGAATCCCTAATACGACTGAGTTCTTTTTGCCACTTATTTTGTTTTGTCATGCACTACATACAATTACACGTCTCTAATCCGCAAATCCTCCCCCAACGCCGGAACACGTGCCAAGCCTTTCCTTTCCTTTCCACGGCCGCCGCATTAAAGGCCTTTGGAGACGAGCTGACATCACGGAATGCCGGGATGCCCTGGCATCACCCACAGCCACGATTCTCCGGGCATGGAAGCCTCTGATCCCCAAGGACTGGTGCTCAAAATGCCCCATCTCTGCCTTGCCTAGAGGAAGGGTCTTCAGCCCTGCAGGCAGAAGCCCTCACCAGGATTAAATCCAAGAGAAGGAGCTTCCTGCATCCTGGCTAAAGGAGCTCGGCTCAGCATCTCTGAGACGGAAATCACATTTTGTAAATCTCCCACAGTGAATCAACTCCCCAGTCAGATATGAGCTCAGCAAAAACTGGCAGGCAAATGATCTCATTAATAATCAGCACTATCAGGAGTTTCTGCTTCTCTCAGGCAGCCAAACAGGCGAGAATTTATCTGGGAATGGAAGCACAGCTACCTGGAACACAATGTAATTATTGCCCCAAGGTCGAACAGTGGCAGCCCCGCTGGCAGGCTGTGCCCTGCTCACAAGTCAGGCCACCTGCAGAGGGGACACCAAAGCTTTGGTGGCCCCTTACGATGCCTGTGCTGGTTCAGACCTGGCTTCCCCATCCACAGGGGTGGCCCCTTCACCAAATCCAGGGAAAGAGGAGCTAAAAGCTCCCCCCAGCACATAAACCACAGGGTGGGCTCTCACCTGTGAGCAACAACCCCTCAGCCAAGGCCTGGAGGGGACCAAGGGCCTCTCAGCCATCCCTGGCTGACACTCAGAGCACTTCAGTGAAGTATCAATGAGATCTCAGTGAGATATCAATGAGGTTTCAGTGAGATATCAATGACCAGGGAGGGTGCAAACAAGTCTGAGAGGTTCATTCCATGCACAAAGCCTCACTGCAGCCTCGGAGCATCTCCCAACCCCGCTCAGGAAAAGAAAGAGTAAGAGAGACATCAATTTCCAGAGCTCTGCGCCAAAATCCGGCCTTCGCCTTTGAAAGCGTAATTTATTCAAGCTGCTTTATTATTGCAGATCCCAGCGTCGACAGGGGATTATGGAGAGGTCACAGCTGGAGCAATAACAATAATAAGAAAAAATAGTGAAGTCGGGAGAGCATCTTGTGCGAGTTCACTGTGAAGCAGGGACTCACTTTTTTTGGAGGCACAGCATTGGAAAGCCCAGGAAGAACATCCCACGTGCCACCAACTTAACACAAAAGTGGCATCCAACAAATCTTTGGGGGAGCAACGAGGACGGGGGCTTCACACCCCTTCTGTTTGTGAACCCAATTAGGCATATGTTGAGGAAAGGGTGTATGTATATTAGATTTTAATTAAGCAGTGTTAATTATAATCTATGAGATGTGCTTACTGCTTATCTGATAATTATGAGAAAGCCAATTTGGCTGCTGGCTTGTGACTAATTAAGTGGAATTAGTAATGATAATTATAGATTTAATTTTTGTTTGCCTTTATTGGCATTGGGGGGGAAAGTGGCTTCCAGGGCTGGGTGGGACAGGGATGGGAAAAGTCATGGGGAAAGGTCACCATGCCAGGAATTTGGCCCACAGAATGGGGATTTGCTCAGGACTTCCCATTAAAAAGGGGGATTTTTGGTGGAAAAAGAACAATTTGGCATTAAAAAAGAAAGTTTTGCAGGAAATGCTGATGGAAACAAAGTTCTCCTAAAAAGCAGCAATTTCATGGAAGATTGGGCTGGGTTTTGCCAGCTCATTTCACAGGTAGCCGGAGTCTTAAAAAAAAAGAAAAAAAAGGAAATCTTGGGCAATTCAGGGAGTTTGAATATTCCAGCCCAAAGGGAGAAATTCTCTGGGGATCTCTCCCCTTCCTCCCACACCCACCACAACCCTGACTCCTGTTCTCAAGAAAAAGGGGACTTTTTAGCACTTTTTTTTTCCCCAGTTATTTTTCCCCAATTGTTAGGCTATGAAATAAACACCAAATCCTGCAAAAACTGCCCCTGGCAAGTCCCTGGGAACGAGACTTGCATATTTTAAACATGCCCACAGGTTGCTCTGCTTGGCTGCAAGTCTCCTTGAAATACTCATTTTCCACCCTTCCCTAGCATGCACTGTGCTCACAGGCTGGCAAATAGACCCAAAACATAAAACCTTTTGTGTGAGGCAAAGAATAAAAACACAAGGAAAAAAGGGGGAGGGGAAAAAAAATAAATATATGGCAGCTGGATTTTTAAAAGGCCCAGCTAAACTTGCATCTGCACGACAGCACGTGGAGCTGTGCAAGTCCAGCTAATGATAATTAAATCTCCTGCTGCAGGGGTGAACAGCAATTTCGCGCTAGGTCTGCTGCCCGGGATGAGAGCTCTCCCGGGAAAAGCCACGGCAGCAGCACGGGGCCGGAGGGTCGGGCCGCGGAGATGCTCTGCTCGCTTGCCAGGCAGCACGCGGAGCTGGGGATGCTCTGCCCAATTCCTTCCCAAAACCAGCATCTCGCATCTCCAGCGCCGAGCTAAATAATACATGGCGATCCCAGGGATGAATTCCAGGGAAGACAATGCCGGCTGAATGCAGGGAGGCAGCAGCCCCGCTGCAGAGGGGGGTCCCCGCTGCGGCACCCCCAGGCTCCGCGCAAGCCTGAGCTCCGCGGAAAGCGCCTGACCTGACTGCAAAGCGGCTCTGCATCCAGAGCCTTTGCATCCAGGCTGCTCCCATCCAGAGCCTGGGAAGCAGCCTCGGGAAGAGGCTGCGGGACGGGAGCGCTGCTCTTTGCAGGCCGGCAGAGCAGCCGGCGCTGACCGAAATAGAGCCTTTGCCCAGCTACCGCTCGTCTAAATTTGGCGCCCAGCGCCCCGGATCCAGGGAGGCAGCACAGGGCCATTAGCCAGATCTCTCGTGTCACATCAGGAACCCTTCGCCGCGGTGGGCGGGGAGACAGTGTGCCAGCAGACGGCTCGCACGGAAGAAGAGGATGGCACCGAGGTGATGCTCCTTGCTGGAGGAAGCAGGAGCGAAACAAACCCCAAGTGCTGGCCACTTGTGAGCATTAAAGATTGTTTGCCAGACAGGTTCTTGCTCTGACCTCTGTGGTGGCTGGTTTGAAGAGATTCAATGAGAGCAAATCCACAATTTCTGGGGTTTTTTTCCCCCTTTTTTTCATTTCATTAGCTACTCGAAAATAGGCTTGTTTATAGAGGGAGAAATTTCCCATGAGTCACACACTATCCAGAACAAAAACTATTGCCAGCATCAGCCCAAAGTGACCAAAACATATGCACAGATGGACAACATTTGACCTCATTCCTAATGGTGTTCAGAGTTTGTAGAGACGCCCAGGGCTGCACAAACTCCCTCCAGAGTTTCCACCTGGGATCCAGCAGCACATCAGGATCCATTATAACAGGGCATCACCCTGAAGTGCAGTTGCTGAATTATCCATTCCAGCTCCTGGACTAAATTTCTCCATGATACATTAAATACCTTCCCTTCCTGTCCTTAAGAGCTGTGGGATGCACCGGGTGGAACACAAATGATTTTGGTTCTCACCTGGTGCTCAGCTCTGCAAGGGAATTGTTTGCTTGGAATTCCCTGATGAGCAAGAGAGCTAAGAGAGGTCAGTGCCCAGCCCTAGAGGGATAAATAATACTCCAGCTCCACGCCAGGACCTCCTGTTGAACACTTCCACCTGTAGTTGGCAAAGGATGAATCACTGAGTGCTTACCCACCCCTCTGAAATGAGGAGTAATGGGGTTTTAAGAGAATAATGCTTCATAACACTCAGCATTCTGTTGGATAAGGAAAAGACAAGGCAGAAGCCAGGAGCTGATAAAAGCTACAGCTTGTAATTCCGTTGCACCTTCTCTACTCAATAAATGGGTTTCAGTCAGAGCATCTCTTCCATCCAACCCAAAAAGGACCTGAAGGGTAAGTTGATTGCATTGATCGTGCATGCATTTTCCCGGCAGGGAAACTGGCCCAGTCCCTGGCTGCTCCTGTCCAAAGTACTCCACTTACTTATTACGGGAATATCGCCAGAGACTCCAGGGCCAGGGAGCGGGACGCTACGGGGAATTCATTGCTCTCTGCGTGCTGGGAACATTAAGTGGGAAGGCAGAGCAGGGGGGTATGGCAGCGGCTCAGCTCAGCCTCTTCCCCATCACAGCCCCTGGCAGCCAATCGCTCCTGCCGTGGGTTTTGCCAGCTCCGTGGGATCCTTCCCACAGGACTGTCGTTAACCCTTGTGAGAACAGGAGGGCTCCAGGAGGGAGAGCAGCACGGATGTGCTCAGACGAAGTGCCCTCAGGCTGCTCCTGTCCCCCACGGCCCTGTCACCTCTCACATTTCACATGTGCATCCTCCAGGCAAGAAACTCCCTCTCCATCCCCGCTGGATCCCCACCCCCAGCTGTGACACTGCTCAGGGGTCCAGCCCTGAACCAAACCATCTCCTCTGCTGCTCCCCAGCTGCCCACCACTGTAGGGTCTGTTGGTGTGACCGTGTCCATCCCTAAAACCCTTCCTGTCTTCCAAGAGTGTAAATCACTGGACTTGGTACGAAGCACAAACTGCCCTGGTACGACCAGCCTTGCCTTTGGGATGCACTGGATGGAGGGCACTGCCATCCTAAACCAGCCACAGGGAAAGCTGCTGAAACAAGGGGTCTGAGCCCAAAATCAGCACTGAATCCCAAAACCGGAGCAGAAGGCATCACACAAGCTCTGTGTCCCAGCTGTCACGCCCTTTGCCCAGTCGTGTCCCCGCTAAGGGGTGGCACACGTGTCCGAGAGGTGGCAAGGGGACATCCCGGGGCAGCACCAGCCTCTGTCCTCCACTGCAGGAACGGCAGGCAGGACACGGGGCAGGCTGGCAGCCTCACACAGCAGCACTGCCCAGCCCGGGGAGATGGGCCGGGGTGCCTGGGTTTGCTAATTAACCCCGAGGCGATGCCCTGCCCACACGGCAGCGCTCCCCCAGCAGAGCTGCCCCCACCTCTCCCGGCAGGAGGCTGAGCCGTGCCTTGCCAGATTGTCTTCGAAGGAGAAGGCTATCAGCTCCAAACAGCCGAGACCTTTAGCTCAAATCCATTAATCCTCTTTATTAAACCCGGGTCACCTCTGAGTCCTGGCAAATTAACCAGCATCTCCCCACTGCAAGTACATCAAGAGGAAACGTGCTGTACAGCGCCTGTAATTTTCATGGACCAGGGCTCTGGGGTCAGAGGGCTTCCCGGGCTCCAGTCTCTGCCTTTTGTCAGTTTAAAAGGGAACATCGGCTTGCGCTTGTATAAATTACGGGAGAGGCAGAGCAGGGGCCCGGGGCGCTCGCAGGGCACTCCCCCGGCTCCGGCCGTGCCACTGCCTCCTCTCCTGCCCGGAGATGGGAGCAGGGGACAGCGAGGCCCCCTGGGGGAAAAACGGGGCTGGGGACATCCTCCAAACAGCTGGGCAGGCAGGGCACCGTGCTTGGCATCCTCCAAGGCTACCTTGGCCACCAGCCTTCTTACTGCCTCTAATAAATGGCACATCCTTCTTGCCAGCCCAGCTGGGGAGTGACAGAAAGGGAGGCTGGAAGGGCTTCGCTCCAGCTCAGAAGTGGGTGGAAAATTGCTCCCTTGTTGCCTGAAATTTCACCGTTTGAAATATCTCCCACTGTCTGCACTGTCCTGTTGGAGCCACTCTACTCTGAGTGCTCACCAAGCCAGCACCAAAGCGAGAGTGGCTCTGGTTCTGAAGAGCCAAGGACATTTAGCTGGGCTGGGGAAGACCTGGGGCCAAATCCCTTATAAAAATTAATTACACATTCACTAGAAGAGCTGCAAAAGACAAAGCCAGCCCAGCCTGGCCTGGGGAAGAAGAACGCTGTGTGGGCTGAGGGATAAGGGCAGCACAGGGATCAGAGGTCACAGCACTCCCTTCCTCAGATGGGTCTCCTCCTGCTCCTAGAAACAGCATCCTCAAGATAAGCAAGCTTCCCAGAGCCAAGCAAAGAGTGCTCCTACACTCTGTGAGGCAAGATAACAAAAAAACCCCATTTTTCATGGGGGAAAAAAAAAAGGGGGAAAATTTCCAAGCAGCTCCATAAGAGCTGTAAGCATCACATCTATTCCCCTAAGACAACTCCACACCTGGCACTTCCCAGCACATTCTCCATCCGTAGCTTTACCATGGGGCTATAAATCCACTGGCTTTGGCTGAAGCTGCTGTGGTTTTACACCAGCCTAAGCCCACAGAGACTGAGCTAGGGAACTGTGATCCCAAGGCTGGGATGCTCACCCTTAACTCAGCCCCACAGCACAAGGAGTATTCAGCCTGGGGTTGAGATAGAGGTAGGATTAACATACAGCATCTCCAATCTCCCAGCCATCAGCTTGTATCACAGCTTTAGTTTTTTTATTTAAAACATCACTTCTTGCTGTATTTAATCACGGCAAGGTCATTTCAGTGACAGTTGTCAGCATCCTGGCCAAGGAGCCAGAGGAGCAGAGCCCCAGCCTGCTGGCCAGATAAAAGGAGGAGATGCTGGGTTTCATTTCCTTGTTTTCAACTGAGAGGTACCCACCTCGGTGTGCAGATTAAGGTGTGGGTGTGCCAATGTCAGCCCCCCATGGGCAGAGATGGGAAGCTGCCGCTTGCTCTGCTCATCAGGAGCCCCGAGGAGAGAAATTGCATAGTTCTCCCTGCGGCCCTCTGCCCACCTCGAACCAATTTCTGCTCCTTTTAATTCAATTCAGCTCCTCCTGACCTTGGCTGGCTGGAGTTGCAGAGTTTCTCTCAACAGATAGCACCAATTACAGAGGTGTGAAAATGGAAGGCTTTCAATTCGGAGAACAAACCCGAACTGAGAATCAGGGGGTGGAGAAGGGAGAACAAGCGGGGCCATGAGCTCAGCAACTGTGCTCGCTCTAAAAACCAAATTCTGGGGGTGATCCCTCCAAGAGTGAAGGCATCCCCAGGGTCTGGGGTGGCAAATACCAGGAGAGGTGCAGGTTCAGGCGTGAAGATAGCACCTGGAGATGAGGGGTGCAGAACTCTGGCACACCGCCTCGCTCGTTAGCGGCTGCGTGCACCTGCAATCCCCACTGGGCTGGTTCCAGACCCTCGGAATCAGATCGGACACATCTGACACAAACTGAGCTCGCATCCCCTCAGCAGATCCCAACTGGTTTGACTCTGCAGCGTCTGCAGCCCAACCCAGCCATGAGGCACAGGAGCACCTCCCTCCACACCACTCCTGGTGGGACATCACTTTCTGCCCTCCCACAAAGCCAAGGACTACGGGTCAAGCCTCTGGAAACACAAGTGGCAGCACGAGCCCGGTCAGATCTGGCTAGGAGGGCTCTGGCAGGATGGTGGAGCTGCCTGATGGCCTCGGCAGCAAGATCCACACATGGACTGACTTTATCAAATCTGCACAGTGCATCCTGTGATGATCAGAGAGTCCCCAGACAAAAGCGGGAATGTTCAGTTCAGGAGAAGGAGGCAGGGACAAGCACTTCTCTGAGCTGAGCTCACTGTAGCTCTTTGCCCAACATGCCCTGATGCTAAAAAAAAAATTTAAAAAACTGAAGTAAGAAGTCCTATTTGCCCAGGATAGAAAATGGGGTTACTCTCATGGAAAGCAGAACCACTGAGTAGGGTCCCCCACCATCTCTGGATCCTTCCAGGTACCTCACAGGCCGTAATGATGCAAAAAAGCCTCCCTCAGACCTGAAAATTCCCTTCTCCACTCCAGTCTCTACCCGACTGGTCAGACCATCAGCACAATGCCCATGTGCCAGCCAAGTCCAGGGTCTCCCTTTAATCCAGGCACTGGAGACTTCTGACTTCTCCCCATCCCTGGAGATGTTCAAAGTCAGGCAACCTGCCCTAGTGAAAGATGTCCCTGCCCATGGCAAGGGTGTGGGATAAGATGAGCCTTAAGCTCCCTTCCAACCCAAATCATTCTGTAATTCGGATTCCCTTCCTTGATTAGGAAAACACCACATTTCAAAGCCCTGCCCTAGAGGCCAACACACAAAGAGCAAGGGGGTCCTCTCAGTCAGAATTTTGAGCAACTGCCTGGCTGGCACATCTGAGCAGGTCAACATCTCCTTTCAGAGTCCCAGGACTGGGGAGCCACCAAAACAAAGCAGCGGCTCACTCATGCCTCTCTCCCAAGAGTTCTGGGACTCAGAGCAGCTCGGAGCGCGGTTTCCAAGCCAGTGCATGGCATCTCCTGTGCCTCCAGCCAAGCTGTGACCGCGGCTCCTCCAGCGCTGCCCATAAATCCTGCAGGCCGGTAAACAGCGGAATTACAGCGCCCCACCATTGCTTAGCTGCCTTTGACACTAATTGCTCTGCGGAGTGTGTGCAACTGGCAACACCTTATTAAAAGTGAAATATATTATACTGTCCACTTATTGCGACTTTATAAAGATAAAGTGCCCGGAGGATACGGAGAGGCTGCCAAAGGCAGCGGCTCTCGGCCTCGGAGCGCCCGAGGACACTGCAGTGCACGGGGCTGGGGCAGGGCAGGCACTGACAGGACAAACGTGTGCTCTCCGTGAAATTCCAAAGAGCATTTCCATCTGGAGACCAAGGGCTGAGTGAAGAGCATGCTTGAGAATTTCTCCTCTCCTCATCTCCTGCTTTCAGCTCCAGGATCATCACTCTCAAACCTCAGGGGAAAGACAGACAAAGATGCAACGTGAAAGGGCAGGGGGATCAATCACCCGCTGCCCTCCTGCCAGCCTGGAGAGGAGCAGAGGGTGCCCCTCAACTCACAAAGCCCTCAACTCAAAACGTGAATTCACGTTTTCCCACTTCCAGACATCTCTGCCTGAACTGTGGCACAGCCTCTCTTGCCAGGACACAAACTGGGGCATCCAGTGCTCCAAGTGCAGGTCTGAGAGCCTGGTGATGCTCCAGCTCCCTGCCAGCCCAGCACAGAGATTTTAGCGCCCAATGCACTGATCCTGCGCTCTTCCTCCTGTGTTTCTCAAAGCAGGAAGCCGAACTCCACTGTTTCACAAGGGAAAACGCACCTCAGATTTGGAGCTACAGCAAAGACACATCTCTTAACACGTCTCTGCACATGCCTTGGGCAAGTCATTTTCCCTCTTTTTTCCTTGGCTCCCCTGTCTACAGAAACAGGTACAATGAAATTTTTCTTCTCCACGAAGTATGTTAAGATCTACTGAAACAACCACTGTGTAAGAGTGAGACCTGGCATCACCGAGTTTCAGTAATAAACGTTTTGATCCAGGCCCTCCAGCCTTGTCTCATCAGGTAATTTTTGAAGACGTTTTGGGTTTATTTTGAATTGATGGGCTATTTCTGGTTGGGAACAGGACAGACAGGAGGAAGGCAGACACCGGGAATGCGATCAGAGGCACTTCTGCAGCCTGCAGTGCTCACAAAGAAGTGAGCAGAGGGCACAGAAAACCCATCCATGTGGGGTAAAAATCAGCTTCTGGAGACTTATTTCCAGTAAAATTGAGATATTCCCCAGGCACGTCACAAAAGCCATTACGTCTACATCCCTCCTGCACTGTGGAGAGTACAGATAATATTATTTATTGCTTATTGGGCATCTCCCTTGTGGCAGAGAGAAGAGACCCACCTCCCACAGTCCACGTGGTGCACAAACACCACCTGCATCCCACTTTGATTCCTGAAGGAAACGGCACGTCCTCAGCAACGGATCTGAAATATCCAGTGTCTTTGGTTCAACAAGTTCAAATCCAAGCAGGATCAATACCTTCTCACTCCTGAGGTATCAGCAGGTAATTGGGTATCTTGCAGTGATGAGTAACCTAGTTTGCTCAGAAACTGCAAACTTTAATCTTCATCCATTCCTGGTACATAGAATAGCGAGGGAGGAACAGATCAAAGGAGAACAGATCAAATTCAGCTGCATTTGGACCCAGATTGCAGAAAAAAGGACTCATTCTTAAGCAAAATGGCTCAGACTTCCATGGTTCAGCACCTTCGGAGACTCGAGTACAACACCAGGCAGAGAAGTCACCACTTCTCCAGTACAGCCAGCTGTGACCCCAGCACCACCTCCCCGAGGGGTCAGGCTGCTCCTGGCCCCCCAACTCGGACCAGAGCCCTCTCCAAATTCACACAGCAGCATCTGAGCACCTCAATCTCTCCAAATATCTACAACTCCCACCTCAGCCCTCTCCCCTTTTCCCATTTCCAGCCCTGCAATGCCCATGGCACCAGCCCTGCTGCAGGCTAGGAGAAGCCGGCCCAGCTTTCCGAGCAGGAAGGTCCCACCTGCTGTAGGAGGTTCCCACCTCTGCCATGGAAAGGAGAAGTGCCAGGGTAACTCATGGGCAGAGGGAGACAGAAAAGCACCGGAGGCAGCAGAACGACCTATTTGACAGATTTCCCTGCCGATCAAAGCTAACTTTTCTGAGAGCTTTTGACATCTGATTAATTTCGTGGCTCTGGCTCGCCTGAAAATCCCGAGTTTCCGGCAGCCCCCGCCTTTCATCCTCACAGCCCTTGGCGGCCGAACCCGCTCCCCTGGTGCCAGCAGAGGAGGGGATGGCAGGAGGTGGCTTTGCCAAAAGTCCTGGCCCATCCCTGGGAGGAAGGAGATAAGGAGGGCGAGGGACAGCCAGGGACAGAGCCCCTTTGTCTGAGGTGCCTTTTGTCACAGGGAGATAGGAGGAGGCTGCCGTGCACTGACATTTCGGTGACCAAATTAAAATGCACCGCCACAGAGACTAAATGTCATTAGCCTCATTAGAAGTGATCGCATTAAAATAAACAATCAAAAAAAAAAAATTAAAGTGGAAATTAGCCAACGCCATAAAATAAAATAAATAAATGGGGGGAACCTTTGAGGACTGCACGGCCAAAGCCAGTGGAGCAGTGAGTTGGGAAGGGGCACAGTGGGAACAGCCAGCACCTCCTTGGGCTCTACTGCCCCCCAGGACCGTGATGAGACAAATCCACTGCTGCTGTGGCCCCAAACAGAGCTGCCCCTTTGGGAGAAGTCTATGGGGTCTAAGTCTATGGGGTCTTTGGGGCTTCCAGACAGTCCCAGGTTGCCTTTAAGGACCTTAAAGCCCATGTCCCCTGCAGCTGGCGCTGCCGTCACTGCTCTGCCAGCACCTCTGCATCCTGAGGGATGCACCCTGTGTGCTGCTCTAACAGGAAGGAGGATTTTTTTAGCAGCATCCAGGTTTCTCTCGGGTGCTTCCCAGTCAATTACTGGCCAACACCAACAGCATTTGGCTGATGCTCTGTGACAGGACCGCCACACGAGGTGGAAGGCTTGGTAAAAGAAGTGCCACTTTGTCCTTGTAGAGAGAGGAATTTTTCCTCTAACCCCTCTTGCTATGCAAACGCCATTTCCTTTGGGGCGGGAGAAGTCATCAGAAGGCCCTTGCAAGATCCTGCTTATGACAGAGCAGATTTGGAAGCCCAGAGATCTCCTTCCCCCTCCTTCCCTTCTGTCAAAAATTATAATCATCATTTTCCAGCTTGCTGAACAATCAAAGTGTGGCCTATATTCGTGGAGCTGCTTCCACATGCTGCACGCATAGCAACAAGTCCAGGAAACAAAAGCCAGAAGTAAACAGTTGGGAGAGAGGAGATGAAGGGTTGGCAGGGGGACAGCAGGAGGACACTGCTCAGAAAACACATGGGACACAGCTCAGCTCAGTCCAGTCTCACCAGTTTGGAGCTGCCCTGAGGGCCAAAGCCCCATGTGAAGACCTCTTCTTCCACCCTCTGCAAGGAGCATGGGAATACAGCTGCCTGGGAAGTTTGGCTAGTGGAAAGGGCAGTGCCAGAAGGAAGCCCAAAGCCCCCTGCTGCAGGGTCAGCTGGCCCTCATGTGCCTGAGGAGCCAGGAGGAGCAACCCATGGCGTGAGCCACACAGGACAAAGCCACATGAAGCACAGGGAACCCCAGCTGCCCTCCTGGGAATCCCAGCTGCCCTCCTGGGAATCCCATATCCACCGGCAAACCCCACCTCTGCTCAACACTCCACAGCTTTGCTGCCCAGGCAGTCTGAGCTGATGAGGTCCAGCACCCCATCCTGCAGTACAGAGCTCACAGAGAAGCTTTCCTGGGCTAGCCCTTCCCTGCACTCTGCAGCCCGCTTCAGTCTCCAGAGCAGTCAATCCAGCACTTTTCACTAGCACTGAATTCACAGAAAAGTAAACCTAAAAATATCTCCTCTTTTTTCCCCCCTTCCTTGCCTCATCTCACACGTGTCCCTGGCGCACATGACTCTGCCTCACAGGAAACAGGTTCAACTTCCCAAAAACAGCTCCTCCCAAGGAGGTGGCTCTCAGCACTGATGGGTCCCTGCAGTACCCAAGTGTCCCAAAGCACTGCCCTCAGCCACCCCACGCTGCCTGAGCCTAAACTGGGACTAGAGGGAGAATCCCCAGCTCCCACTCAGCCACACCCTACAGCCCCTGGGCTCCGTGTCTGTCAGTTCACAAGGGTGACACATCCCACCAGAAAAGCCACCTTGCCCGGTCACCCTGAGAGGCTGAAAACACAACCCGAGAGCTTTGGAGGAGCAGGCAGGAAAGTGTTTCTTCTCTCTAAGCACGAAACGAAGAGGAGCTCCCTGGAAAAACCCACCCACGGAGCAGCAAGTGTCAAAGCCACCTCTGTTATGTGCTGTTGCCGCATTGGTAATTATAAGTACCGTGCCTTCATTAGGGAAAGATGACTGGGAGGCAAGGAAATTTGCAGCAAAGCTGTTATTATTTTTAAGTTTAAACAAAAAGGAGGAGTGTGACAGCTGAAATCACTTCCCATCCTGCACATGCCAGCAGCCGAGAGCATCTCAGGGGATGCTCACAAGGTAAGAAGGGTTAGGGTCAGTACCCAGGGCTCAGCATCAGTGCCCAGTTTTGCCTGACTGGAGAGGGGAAAGGCGGGGCTGCAAAGCTGAGGGTGACCCTAGGGTCATGAAGGAGATTACAAATAAAAACCAACAAGTTTTCCTCTATCCCCACCTGACTGCAGCAGAAGGATCCTCCTGGGTACCCTGCTCCCCCCAAATACGCAGGAGTTCATCGCAGCACCCCCACAGCCTCACTCGGCAGCTCTGGTTTCTTACCAAGCAAAGCACAAAGTCCAAATTTCATATTCAAGTGTAAAATGAACACAGCTGTTTATGCAGCTCAAAATTCGCCATAACCAAATATTCAAGCCTTTGGAGAAGATTTTCAAAGGCGTCAGTTAAGGCACAGAGCTCCCATCGGTGCCTTTGAAAAATCTCTCCCTTTTCAGTTTTTCACAGGGATTTGCACCAGCAAAAGCTCCTCCACCCGGCCGTCTGCAGCCACGGAATGCACGGAAAGCACAAATGCTGTCAAAGAGAAGCTGCTGGAAAACACAAAGCAAGGTTCAGCACTTTGGGGCATCCTGAAAGGCAGCTGCCAGAGCCACTGGGCCCCAAAACCACAGCCCCCAGGGCAAATTGTTCTGGGAACTTGCACTGGGGGGATTTGCACAGAGCAAGAGCTGTGTGTGCCTCCCCTCCTGTCACACTCCCTCCTCACACCATTTGGAAATGACAGTGAGTGCTGCTCCTCCCCAGCAGAATTAAAACATCCTCTAAGAGGCCAACACCGACCTTCTCCCTGCCCTCGAAGCCAGGGGATGGAGAAATCACCCCCCAACATGGAAACTCCAAGCCAGGCCTCAGGGAGGGACAGAGGAAGACCAGACAGTGTTTTTGAGCTCACACCCTGTCCTGCTGGGACACCTTCCCCGGCTTCCCTGACCCATGGAAGACTTATGGTTGCACAGCCCTATCCACACCTATCCCCAGCCTCTGGGAGAGCACAGAAAATCCCTTGAAGCCCCTCCTGCTCATACTGAAACGACACTAAAGCAGAACTAATGTGCTCCAGGTACTTATTCTCAGGCTTGGTCGCAGGGGTCAGCAGCCCTCCACCAGCCTGGCCTCCCCCACCAGAGAGAGGTGACAGTCATGTCACAGGCAGAGGGAAAAGCATGCCCCTGCAGCAGGGACCCCTTTAGGAAGGGATGGGAAGATGTTCTGAATGCCTGCAATGTCTATTTTGTAAATTTAGATGGGCTTTGCGACCACCACCAAAGCCAGGCTGCCCCAGTGAGGCTGAGGTCACGTAGAGTCTCTGGGAGGATGCAGAAAGCAGGT
Source organism: Picathartes gymnocephalus (assembly GCA_013390045.1). NCBI lineage: Eukaryota > Metazoa > Chordata > Aves > Passeriformes > Picathartidae > Picathartes > Picathartes gymnocephalus. The sequence continues at coordinate 55,961 of WEKY01019623.1, read as the reverse complement.
CCTGGGTGCAAAGGGTGATGGTGAAGCACTGGGGGACACCCCAAGCTCTACACCTTGATCCCACTGCCCTGGAGCAGTGAAAAACACGGTTGTCCATCTCCCCCTGCACTGCCAGATTTCTGACCTCTGAAAGGAGCCACTGCCATGACAAGTAATTTCCCCCAGAGCTTGCAAAGACAGCAATATAAATGTCTGAGGAGGCTGATGAGCATTGATTTTTGCCACCTGTAGAGCCATGATGTCACCCTGTAACTGCATCTCAGCCAAACAGATTCCCCCCACCCCAGCCCAAACTCATTCTCCATCACAGGCCACCCTCATCTCAAACCAGCAGCACCCACAATGCCCAGCAGTTCAAAGCATTTGCCAACAGCTTGACAATTAAATTACCCACTCACCTCCCTCTTCTGCAGTGCTGGGCTCATTAAAAACCCTCAGCATCCTTCCCACCTCAGAGAGCAACCCATGTCCAGGAACCCGCCTCCCCCAAGGCTCCAGATGACAGCAGCATTAAGCCTTCGAAATTATTTTAGATAGAAACTTGTCTTACAAAGAAATAAAAAGCTGCAGAGTAAGACGCTCTCCATGACCAGAGGGGTCAGGGTTTCATTATTGCATTAACCTTTCGTGTCTTTAGATTCCACGAGAGTAAATTGGTAACGAGATGACACGAGACCCAATGGGAAAAAAGCATCTTTCCTAACAAAAATCAGAGAAGGGGGGAAGGACACAGGTGGGAGCAGGAGAAAGAAGAAAAACTGGCAAATAAGCGATTACAGCTAATAATAACTTTGAGATGCTATTTTCTGCAGGAGCCTTCAAGTTGTGATGTTTCCCTTCACTCTAATTACACCTTCTAAAAGCAGGTTCCCTTCTCACTTTAACCACCCCGTGTGAAACTCCCGCAGGATTCGGGTAAAAACAGAAAGGGAAAGAGTTCTCACATCAGAAACAGCCTCTGCATATCCATGGGGAGCGTCACCTGCATAAACCCCTTGGGATTATCCCTGAAAATAATAAACAGCCCAAATAAAACCACTTTGGGAAGGTCCAGGCTCCAAGGGACACCAGGGACCATTCTCCTTCCCTCCGCCATCCATGACTTTGCCAACATGACTCGTGTTCCAGCCCACGGCAGTGAAACCATGACTGAAATCACTGCTGGGACAGGTTGGGCAGGGAGGGAAAACATACAGCCTCCGCAAGCCAGGCACAAAGGAAAAGGGTTGGAGATGTTCAAATCCAGGGCAAGAAGGCAAAGCAGCCCAGAGTCTTTCCCTTCCTCTAATGCAAGCAGAAGGATTTGGCTTGATGGATCAAGGGCTGAGCCCAGCCAGGCAAAGTCCTGGGCTGGTTTAGCTCAGGGGACATCCAAAGCCAAAGCAGATATTGCTGCTTAATAGAAATAAGAAAGAAAAGCTACAGCCGCGTAAGTGCGGATCAAGAAGCCTCTCCCAAGTTTCCAGGGGCTTAAATGCAGGGGCCTTTCCCTTCCCTGGCACAAACAGAGGCCAGGGCCAGCCCAGGCCTTGGCTCGGCCTCGGCCCAAACTGCCACATCCTGAGGAAACTGCAGCAGGGCACTGGCAAACAGCAAATGCACCCTGTGAGGCCTCTGCCAGCTCCTGCAGCTTGAGGACATCTCGATGACAGCCCATCGAGTGTCACCCATCCTCACACTTGGCCCACATGGCTGCTTGCACCCATTTCTTTGCAATTCCAACCCACAGAACCTCATCCAGCAAGAGGGTGGAAGATGCTCTAACCAGTGCAGCCTTGCTGAGGCACGCCTGCCCCCACACCAGGCATGCCTGCTCTGTCCTGCTCAGGATCTATTTTCAAAAAAACCCCTTCCCGTGCACAGAGGCAGGCAGCTCGCAAAGCCACGGCTCCCTCGTGCTCACGTGCTTTAACTACAGCTGCACCATTTTGGTTTCTGGTGTTGCTGAGGAGCTCGAGGCCCTACTGTCAAGGCTTCTCCAGCACTGCTTCCCAGCCAGCCAAAGCTCAGCCCAGGGGACAGCATTGGGGTCAGTGTTGATGCACATCCCAGTCCCCTGCCATACCACAGAGTGGTACCCAGCCCATTCCAGGGCGTCTTGGACCCTCTGATCTGTTCAGGTTGCGCTGTGACAGCTCCACAGGACCCTGGGATGTGGCTGGTCCCATGGCATGAGCCTCCACAAGCAAGTTTTGGCCTGAGAGCCCTGGTGTTCAGCACTGCTGCGGGTAGAGCTGTTTGCCAGCTGTGACACGAGTAACCTCTCCCCCACCAGCCTCACGCTCTTGCCACACACCCCGACCCTGCACGGCAAAGTGCTGTAACTGAACCATGGGCAGCTGCTGAAATCAGCCGTGCCTCTCCCTGCCCTCCGGAGTCCAACAGAATTCTCCCTGGCAGTCACAAAAAACACACGCTGGGTTAAGATGGGATCCGAGCCTCGACACCCAGTCCCCATCTGCTTGCAGCAGGGATGATCATCTTTCCAGCTGCTAAAAGTGCACATCATCATCAAAAATATGCCGGTGACTTCCTCCCCCCGGCGCTCAGCTCTGCTGCCCACCCCCACCGCCTCGCTGGATGCAGCGCTCGCTGCCCCGCGAGCATCAGCACGGAGCCAGCGCTGGATCCACAGCCAGCATCTCCCCCTGGCAAGCCGTGGGGACAGGGCCAACCCACATTCCGGGAGCCACCCACTCAGTTCACCGAGGTTGCAGCACCGGCACGGCCTCCCCGGGTGCCTGGATTGAGGCTGGGGGTTCGTTTTCACTTTGTAAAAGGGAGCGAGGGGCAGGCAGCGAGTTTGCCTGGCAGGAATCGGGGAAGCACGGATGAGGGGAGCGCAGGGAATAGCATGACAGCTCTCAGAAGAGGGAGGGCACAGCAGGTGCCCAACTCTGAAGGGGAAAAACTGCATGAGCCCATCATTTGGAGGCAGAGGTTGCCCGAAGGGACAGACCCTGCCCAGCTCGGGGGCTGCTGCGCGATCCCGGCCAGCCTCCACTGCAGGTACCGCTCAGCTACCGGCGGCTCGGTGCCCACCTGGGCGTCCAGCACGGCTCCGGAGCCCCTCACTGGGAGCACTGGGCAATCCCCCGCTGCAGAGCAACTCGCTGCCCGCCTGCATGTGCGCGTTCGTGCGCAATGTGCGCGGAGCCCGGGTCCCTGCGCGCAGACCCCGCTGGGCTCTCCTACCCTGTGAGCCCCTGCCCTCCCACCCGCCGGAGAAAAAGCTTCCTGCGCTACCTGGGATGAAGAGCAGGGCAGTGGTGGCCGTGAAGACGATCCAGCAGGCAGGATGGTACATCTTGGAGCCGCGCTAGGCGAGCGGCTGCTTTGCTCGCTGCTCGCTGCTGCTGCCGCCGCTGCTTTTCGCCTGCGCTGAATTCTGAGCAGGTTTAAATCCAATGTTTGCAGAGGGAGGGAGACGGAGTTAGCGAGCTAGAGAGAGGGGGAGAGACGGCAGCAGGCAGTCAGGGTGCGCGATCTCCCCTTGCACACGCACGCACACTCGCACACAACTGGCAGAAGGAGCAGCGGGCTCCGTGCGTGCACCGGGAGCGCAGACCTCCTACCGGGCACCCATTGGCTCCGGGTGCTGACTGACACACCACACTCGCTCTCCTGCGGGCTTCACTCCGCAGCCAGGGAGTTAAATGCAGGCACCGAGCCCCCGAGCATCCCTCCCGGCAGCAGCTGGTGCCCGGGATGCAGGGAGCAGCTCTGGGATGGAGGAAGCAGCCCCGGGGCGAAGGCAGCGAGCAGCCCTGCGCGGACACGGCACGGTCGCACCAGCCGCCTGAAAAAGGGAATTTTTTCGTCCCCAGACTGGAGCTGGCTGGCGGGGCAGCCCCGGGATGCAGCCCCTTGGCTCACCCTGCTCCTCTCGCCGGGGAGGCAGCGGCGGCTCTTCCTATTGCTGAGGCAAACCAGGGAGCAATCCCAGCTTTTTAGCATGAGTGGGTGTTTTTCACATAAAACCTCTGAAACCAAGCAGCAATCTTCCCTGTGCATCCCAACTGGACACATGCCTTTTCCCTCCAGCATCTCACAGAGCCCCAAAAAGACACCAAAGACACCTCCTTTCCCCCAGACCCCCTTCCCTGGCACATTCCCACACCTCTGCTGAGCCCTGAGGATCCCCAGCACAGGGCTTGGACAGCTGACCCTGCCATGTCCCCCTCCCTCAGCCACCTCCAGACCAAGGCATTCAGGAGTCAAGGCTGGAGTTTGCTGCATGGCCAGGAAAAAAAAAAAAAAAAAAAGAAAAAAAAAAGAAAAAGAAAAAAAAAATAAAAAAAAATAAAATAAGATGCTGCAAAGGTTAGTTTCCAAAAGAAATAGTAATTATTTTTGACATTTTCTAAACAAAAAGATGATTCTTATTTCTCATTAATTGCAGCTTTAAAAAAGAAAAGACTGTAAGCAATTTTTTTTTTAATACTTAAAGACAAATTAAAACCTTCAATTTTGCTCCAAACAGTCTCTTTCCCCACTAACTCAGGGCTAAAGCTTTCTTTTTGAGTTCCAGGGCAGCCCAAGAGAACTTTCAGCCCAATACTTCAGATTTACTGCTAACCCACCACATCTTTCTGGCACCAGTGGCCACACACTCCTCTACATCCCAGGGTTTCACTTGCTCCTCGCTTTAGTCTCTGTTCTCATCTACCTGGGCTTGTTCTCACCATCCCTGGATTATTTTCCCTCGAGACTCCTTTTTGCATTAAACCATCATCTCAGGGAGCACGTGGCTGAGAGATGCTCTGCATCGGGGCGCAGGAATCCTGGAAGGATGATGGATCCACAAACACCAATTCCCACAACCTGCTACAGAGCTGGGGCCAGAGCCCTCCCGGCACCCAAATCCAGCCAAAATCCCCTGATCATTCCCTCCCCTTGAGTCTTTTCTCCCTGTTTCTCTCACCCACTTGTTACAGCTTGATACCGCTGCATCCCTGTTCATGCACATCCCTCTTATCTGGCATTATTTCCACACACAGCAGCCCCAGGAGGAGCAGGAATAGTGGGCTTGGTGCACAAAGCCATATCCCTTGTGCTCTGGAAGGGGTATCCTCACCCAGAGAGGGATGGGGGCCGAGCACACTCAGCCAGGACCAACTTTCTCTGGTTTTTAACCATTAATCCTTCTTCGTTTTCTACTCTGCATGAATAAACCACAAGTTTTTGAAAGCTTTTAACTCAACCATATTCCCACATTATCTGCTGAAGGCATACCACCTCCTACATCCTCAGGAAAGCACCAAAGAAAACATGACTAAGGATTTAATTCCTCCAGTATGAGTAAAGTTATGTTGTTTGACCTCTGAAAGAGCTAAATCATCACCCTGAGCAAAAACCAGCCAGCAGAGTGTCTCCCTCAGCCTGGGATGAGGACAGGGATATTTCTGTCCTGAATTTCCCTCTAAATGACACCCCAACAGATGACACCAATCAAATTTATCCTTTGCTTCGCAAGTATTTTGGGAAAACAGCTGCAAAGAGACATTTGGAATTTCCCAGGGCTGCCAGGCATGCGGCTGCATCCTTCCTGGCCAGGCCAGTGTCATCTGTCCCCAGGGGAAACTGAGCTGCTTTGGGGCTCAGCTGAACCCTGTGGCTGCAGCTCATTCTCCAAACCCACACAGCGAGCTCTGAATCCGCCCAAGGCAAAAAGAAAATAAAGTTATCCTGAAGGAACTAAAGGAAATGAACAAAGAAATCATTTCTAATTAACAGAAATGTTTGATGGACTCAGAACAAACATGTTGCTCTGCTTTCAAACCCTGAGTTGAAAAGCTATAGTTGGGTAAGTTTCAAAACAACACATTCTTACTTCTTTTTTTTTTTTTTTCTCCCACCACACTTCTCCCATTTGCCTTTTTTTTTTTTTCCCCCACCTGGCAGTGATTATTATCCAAATCCAGCACACCCTGAGCTGCTCTCTTTGCACATATTTTGGCCAATTAGGCTGGCACCCGAATTGCCAAACACAGCTCTGAGGGTGACCTCAGAGCAGACCTTTGGTACCTCGCTGCCTTTACCTTCCCTTCTGCAAAATGGGAACAAATGTGCTCTGATCAGCCAAACAAATCCATCGCTGCTCACCAGCTCTGCAGGACCGAGCAGGCACTGGCCTGTTTCATTTGTTTGATTTCCAAGACACATAATAAAAAGGTGTATAAATATGTATTTAGGTGGTGGAGCTTTTCTGGGATATTTGGGGTTGTTTGCTTTCTGATATCAAGCAGAGAATCTAAAATGCATATTTAAATTGGACAGGCAGCCCCCAGTCGGAGAGGAGACATTCTGCTCTGCTGGGCACATTTAGACATGATTTTTGTGTGTATATCCAGAGGTTTTTTTTCCCCAGCTGTCTCAATGCATATTCTCATCTGGGACCAGAGTAGTCTCTGGGGGAAATAACACGTTTCCAGTGAAGCAGAGGTTTCCTCACCCTCTCCAGAGCAGCACAGGAGAGCAGGGTGAGGAGCAGCCCCGCTCCCATCATGGATGCTCCATCACCGTGCCCAGCCACCAGAGCAGCCTCCACTGGGCTGGTGCCACCTGCCAGAGGTGATCCCTACAGAGCCCTGCATCAGCTCACGCCACAGAGCGCTGTCCCCCTGCTCCTCCAGGTCCCGAGGACCATCCCTGCCCTGGCCGCCTCCACTCTCCTCCCCAACCCCAGCATCCCACAAGCCGTGCATGCACCGCCACGGGCCATCCCACCCGGGCCAGTCCCAGGGAACTGGAGGGCACCTCTCTGCAGGGCTGTGGCTTTGCAAGGAGCCCAAGTGGTGCCTGGGCCGGTCTCCTCACCTTGGAGGTGCAGGGGAGCAGAGTGGGAGCGCTGGGATGGGCAGGAAGGGGAGCAGAGGGCTCCAGGGAAACAGAAAGCCTCCCAAACCAGCCGTGCCCTCGTGGGTTCCGCCCCCGTGCCCTCTCCCCAGCGCCCGCCCCAGGCAGCCCCCGCAACCTCCTCCCGGCCCGCTGCCTCCTTCCTGTCCCCTCCCTCGGGGTGTGTGTGTGTGTGCTCTGCTGAATGAAAGGCTACCCTTTTCTCCTTGACATCTTGTTAGAATGTGAATACAACAGCTATTGATTTGCATTTCGTGCAAGGAGAGGGGGAAAAAAAAAAAAGCCTCGCTTTTTTCTTTTTCTTTTTTTAAAACACTCTGAACTCAGAGCTCCTGCAGGAATAAACAACCTGGATAGGGCTTGGAGCAACCTGGCCTAGTGGGAAGTGTCCCTGCCCATAGCTGGGGGTTGGAATGAGATGATGCCGACCCAAAGCATCCCGTGATTGTATGAACTGAACACCAGCCACCCCAAGCTCTGCAGGAAGAGCAGCAGGACCCACCTGCCCATCCTCCCCAAGTGCTTCTTAGTCCCCCCAGCCCTTGCCAAGGGCGAGCACCGCGAGTTACCGCAGGCTGGGCCAGCAGCATCCACCCAGCCCCGGCGCGAAAGCAAGCAAAACAATTGAGCTGGACAAGGCAACTAAATGAGCAGGAGGAGCCAAGGGAGGAGCAGGCTGGGGCTCGGGAGGAGACGGAGCAAGCAGCACTGCTCACCTCTTGGAGGTCCTGGTTTGCACTGCCAGCAGTCAGGTTCCTTCCACGCAAGTCCCCAACCATTGTGACATAGACACCAACTGTCCCGCTACCCTTCCATGGCGAGAGCATCCCGCTCCTCCCAACCAGGCCAAGCACACCCAGCACGCAGGGAAGACACCCAGGGCGAGAAATGAGGGTGCTGGCATCAGTGGCTGAGGGCAAATAGCTGCGCATCACCTCCCCCAGCAGGTTGCTGGGGGGATTAATTAGTGTTTGTAAAGCACTTTGAAGATAAATGAGACTGTGGGAGAGCTCCTAACCAGGAGAGAGGGCGATCAGGGAACCCCGGAATGGCGTGGCTCCTTATCTGGTGTGCAAGCTGCAGCCCCGGCTGGGCCAGGGCCACGCGGGTGCAGATGAAAATTTCCGCAGCGTGAAAAAAAAGAGAAATCACGCGCATGCTGCTTGGGAAAAATGAGTGAGAGAGAGATGAAAAGATGGGATCTAAGTCTCTAAAAGCTGTAGAGACCTGCTATTGATTCTGGCTTGGGAAAAAGGGGTCTGAACAAGAGCTGGTGTGTTGTTAAGTGCACTTATCTCCTCTTGTTAGATGGCAGAACGGGGCCAGATGGACAGGGTCCTAATTCCCGTCAAGAATCATTACCCGCTGCATGCTGGATGAGGCACTTCCAAAGATGTGCTGTGAGCAGTGGAAAATGTGGCAGTACTGGACCAGGAGGTCGGGACCCCACAACGTCCCTTGACAATCCATTCCAGTGCTGGAGCACCACTTCCCTGGAACAGCTTTTCTTACATTTAAAGAGAATTTCTTGCACTTTGATCATGCTCGTTGCCTTCTCTGGGCACTCCCGAGAAGAGCGCAGCCCCTGCACACCCCCAGGTGCTCCCAGCCACCTCCCAAAAACCACCATCCTCCAGAGCACCCCATCTCCTGGGAAAAATCCTCATGGGAAGGAGGATGGTGGGAAAAGACAATGCGGGAGTTTGCTCACCTCCTCAGCTGCCAGGAGAATGGGCCAGCTCCAGGAGCGATGGAACACAAAATACCCTCACACAGATCTTTGATCACGGTAATTATCCACTGTTGTTGTGTACAAAACATTCTCTCCGCCCAAGCATCAAGTTCCTTCTGTGCCAGCCCCCATCTCCTCACACCCACTGCTCTGGGCTCCCCATCCCATCCTCTCCCAAGACGGTCTCGTCAGGACCAGGGCAGGATTCCCTCCTCCCAGCCAATGGGTTGAAGGCCAAGAGTTTTTTGTTTGCCTGGCTTTGCTCAAAATGACTGGATGCCAGGGAAAGAGTGGGGGGAAAAGAAAGCAAACAGGGCAGAAATAAACATAAGCAGGAGACATTTCAAGGATGAATCCAGACATCGCTCACTGGCTGTGCACTTCTGGGGGTTGGGTTTTCTCTTCTTTTTTTTTTTTTCTAAGAATGAGGGAGAAAGAGAACATTTTTTTAAGCTTTGCTCCTTTTCATTTTTCTCCGAGTTCAGTGGCTTTCCTCGTCAAGCCTCTGTAGCTCAGGTAAGAACAGAGGGCTCCAGATTAAAGAGCAACACGGCAGCCAAGCAGAAGCCGTCAAGATAACAGAGACGACAGAGTCAGGAAAGACAAAGCAGGGAAGTCTGCTTTCTGCAAGATTCCCACTCTCAGCTTTTATGTAGATTACTCCTGACACAGGGATCAAGCTGCACATTTCAGACTCCAATCCTGACCCTCTCCACCTGGACGTGAATTTCCAGGACAACCATCAGCATCAGGAGCCCTGGCCTCAGCAGCAGTGCTCTGGCAGACATTTAATCCAGCCGGAGTTTTTATAGATGCCTGGGTGGGTGGACAGACAGACAGCATGCCAGACTGACAGCTCGAAATACCTCTCTGCACAAGCGTGGGTAGCAACCGAGCGTGGAGCCTCTTGCCAGAGCATCTCACGTGCTGGCAAAAAACCCAGCCCTGCAGCTTATCCCAGCCCTCACCCTTCTCCCAAATCACCCAGGGAGAGAGTTTTGGGAGAAAAATTGGTTCCATCACTCCAGATCCCAACAAGAGCCCACCAGCTGTATCCTGCAGCATCACCCACCACAGCTCCTGCAGCCATGGGAAGCAATATTCCCTCTCCTGCCTCAGCTTTGGGGTGTCCAGCCCTGGCATTTCTCCTTGGGACCAAAAGCAATCTGCAAGCTGGGAGAGGATTAGCCCAGAGGCATCCCCCACATGACAAAGGCAGGCACCCCCCAGAGAGAGGGCTCAGCAGGTCCCCATCTCCTGTGACAATGACTCCAGCAATGACATTCTCCGAGAGGTTCCCCAGGGAAGCCTCCCCTACTGGCTTGTTTATAGATCTATTCTCAGCTCGACTTGGACTCATTGCAGAAGCAGCAAGGAGCCTTTCATCCCGTGACCCCAAAGCACCTCAAAGAATATGAGCCGAGCCTTCTGGAGAGGAAATATTGTCCTCTCTGTCAGAGAGGTCAGCCCACGTGTGAGGCCAGGCAGACAGACAGCAGGAGGAGCAGGGAATAGCAAACAGGCAGGAGAGGCTCTGGATGTGCATGGGGACAGAGGCAGCCCAGGGACGTCTCAGGCAAAATGAGCACACGAGGTGCATCTGAAATTGGATGGATTGGAGGGGCTCAAAGGATGGAGGGCAGGGGCACAAACTCCAGCTGGAGACCCAGGGCTTGTACTGCTGCCCAGGGATGAGGGAGGTGCTCCTTCCCTTCCAGCAGGAGTATTCTGGGCGTCTGTCTGCTCCCACAAACCCACTGTCCTCTACTTAAGGCACGGGGAGGTGGGAAATATGTGGCCAAAACCTCGTTTACAGCAGAGCAGCAGGAGGGAGGCTGGGTGGTCACAAACTCCATGGAAACACCCCCATCCTTGGGATGCTCCCAGGAAAAGGCCATCCTGAACGTTGTTGTTATGAAGAAGCCACCGAACCACCTTGTTCTCACTCTGCCCTTTAATGACAACAACTTTATTTCTTTTTTTTTTAAAAAAAAAATCATGCTGCAGTGGTGCTCTCTCCCAGCTGCAGGGCCTTGTCCCAGATGTGTGATGGGAACACTTCTCATTAAAGATGGGAGTTGCTCATTGTTGCGTGGCACCCCTAATTTGGGGAGGGAGAGCAGGTGCCAGGAGAGGGGGCACCGCACCCTCACACAGCACAGAAAGTCTTTTCCATATGCTGCCTGATCAGTTATATCAGTTTCTTAAAATGCTATTGCACAGATATTTCAGAGGCATCCTGTAGGACCATCTGGTATGTTATATATTGCACAGAGCCCGGCCAATTCTCGGATCCTGTAATTTTATCTCCTCCATTTCATATGCGGCGCAGGCATTTTGCAAGGCGATGGGGAATGGGGGTCTGTGGAGTGATGGAGCGCACGCAAACCGAAATGCAAGGCCCAAAACCGAGCAGCAATGGCAGCTCCCGCCCATCCCAGCACTGGAGAGGAGTTTTGGGGCTGCACGGGGATGTTTTGGGTCACCCAGCTCGCCTGCATTGCCCGTGGCAGAGCACAGCTCTCTCCATCCCTCCCGCTTAATCCCTGCCTCCGGCAGCGACGCTGCGGGATGGAGAGACGCCTCCGGCATCTCACAGATGTCCTTTTCCCTGCCTCCCCCAGCTTTTCCAGGCAGCACCATGGTCCCCACGCTCCCCATGGAAGCGATGAGCTGCACTCCAGCACGTCTCCCGTGCAAACGCAGTGTCCTCCCGGGAAGGGATGCTGCAGGAGGGCAGCTCCGTGCTGGGACTGTCCCTGCCATTATTCCCTTTTCCAGGGAGTATGTGTGTGCTGACTTCTGGAAGTGTCCAAGGCCAGGTTGGATGGGATTTAGAGCAACCTGGGCTAGTGGAAGGTGTCCCTGCCTGTGGCAGGGGGTGGGAATAGGATGGATTTAAAATCCCTTCCAACCCAAACCGTTCTGTGATGCCGTGAATTGTGGTGCACCTTGGCCCATCCGAGAGCCCGTCAGCAAAATCTGTCTCTGCTTTGTGGGGAGAGCAGTGACAAGCCTGGACAAGCATAAATTCCCAAGCTGTCCCCGTGGATAACTCTGTGCTGCATGAGCAGGGAAAAGGCCAAAAATAACCCCTGAGGTTATTGCAAAAACCAGACTGGAGCAGGTGGGCAGAGCAGAAAGGAGAAAGTCCTGTCCTTCCGGAGCCACAAATTTTGGTTTTTAAAGTGAGCACTCCCAACTCATCAGTCACACACTGACACCACTTTACCAACTCTTTCTCAAGTGACAGCGAAGTTTGGTGCTGCTCTACTCAATTTCTTCTGATTTCATTAGGAAAAGAGACATTAAAAAGGCAGAAATGTTCTGGTTTCCTGTGTTTTGCTGGCTCCCTCCTCTGGCACTTGGAAATATTTTTATTTTGTAATGGATTTGGCCATGAAATAATTGGAAATATGTCTTGTGTTCTCCTAGGACCTGCTCTTCAGGACAAGCAAGTCTAGCTCTGACTCATGAGAGGACCTGTTTTTAAAAGTTTTTTGCATCCTTGCTACAGTAATGAAAAGGAAAAGGAGAATTCACCAAAAATATTACCCTTGCCAATGTCTAATCTTAAAAAAATAGTCAAACACACTTTGAGAAGAGCGCTGTCAAGCAGAATTAGCAGCACTTCAGCACATCCATGGCACGTTGCTTAAGGAAGATGCAAGGATCCCAGAGCCAATCCCTCGGGTGTTTCTTACCCAGAAAGGTCTTCCCCTGACCACCATTAATACAACATCAATGTAGATCTGGAAGCCCCATGACTGATTTTCCCCCAAAGGCACATTTTGTGGCTTTATTTGTTTTTAAATAAAAATACGATCCTCTCCTGTGGAGATCTGGCACTGCCTTCACAGGTTTTGGTGTCAGGCGCGAATTTCCACTTTCAGCTGCATTTTATTCTTCTCTTAGCTCATTAATAAGCATTAATACCTTGTGTTTGTGGCATTTAATATTCCCCTCAGCACTTCAGTTTTTCATTTGAAAGGGACACTTTGAAGGCTTTTTAAACGTTATTTCGTTATTGTTCATGAAATGCTCCTGACAGAAAACAACATTTCCATTCTGGTTTAAAACCTGTAAACAACCTTTCCCCTAGCTAAAGAAATAAAATGTGTTTATCCATCTACCAAATCCCAGCCAGTGGAGAGCTACAGGGAGCCTGTTAACTCTGGGAGCTTGAGGTGGGAGGTGTTGGAAAATAATAAATGATAATGCTGGTTTCTCCATCCTTCCTCTAAAGTTTAAGGACTCTTGGCACCTCTATCTAGCATATAAAAACAGGTTTCATATTAAAACATGATCTTGGATTAGGGACATTCACACTTTTTCCCTGGGTGTGCAACACCTGAATAAACCTAATTGAGGGTTCTCTGTTGTAGGCTGTGTAATTTAAACAGGTAATTAACAGCAGAAGCAAGTTCTGTTCCCAGATGGAATTGAGGGTCTCATGGCAAGCATGTGATTGTCCTCTCCCTTCCCCAAAGGAAAATCTGAGCCCTCCAGAGTGGGGATGAAGAGGGAAAAGGAAGAAGTTCAGAGCAGGAGGAGGGAAGTGTGACCAGCACAGGGAGGAAACTGCCAGTTCCAGGCACAGGAAAATCACCAGAGCCCCTGAAAGGCTGCTCCCTCCTTCCCCAGCACAGAGGCCTTCCCGGCTGGAGAGCTCCTCCTGCCCCTCCATCACTCCCCACCCTGCTCGGGAACACCCAGCCAGCTGTAGGCTACAGAAATATTGACAAGGTGCATTCTTAAATAAATAGCTCTGCTCGAGCAGTCGATATTGACCACTTGGAGACGGCAAAATAAAAAGGCCTGGGGGACGGGGTTTTCATCCAGTCCCAAATTGGATAAGCACAGATGCAGGCAAGCCACTGGGGATGGCCCTTTGCTCACGTCCGGACACCAGCTGGGACACGAGGAGGGAAAGAAAAGCCCTGGAGAGACAAGGAGGCAAAATCCTTGCATGGGAATGATGTCTTGTCGAGACATTTGTTTTTCTGGTTCTGCTGCCTTCTGGTCAAGTAACTTGAAAATTCGATGGTGCAAGTGGAGAACTGGGGCAAGGGAGGAGCAGCGTGCTCCTCTGGGGACAATCCATCACAGACACAAGGCTGCCAAATCACCCTGGAGCTGCCCAAGTGTGTTGATGGAAGAGATTAGAGAGCTCCATCTGGGGATCAAAGAAAAGCTCTCCCCCAGGAGCATGCTGCCTTCAACTCCCAAATCCCCAGAGGACTCCTTTAGCAGCCTCTCCTGGAAATGTTTTCTTTGGGAGGGTCACAGTCCCATGAGTCTCATTAAGGACCTTGAAAGAAAACAATACTTAATTCGAGGGAACCACACTTCATCCGGTTTCAAGGCAAAATTCCATGGATGCCAGCGTTGGGTTTTTTGGATGCAAAGCCTCGAGTCTCAATTTCTAACCCAAAAGGGATCCACCGGTGCATCCCCAGCACCCTGCACTGTAATTAAACTGGAAATTATCGTTCCGAGTCGGAGCCCTGGTGCAGCCAATGGCATTCATCTCTCTGATATCAACCCATAAAAAAATAATAACTACAACTGGAGCTTGCTGGAGAAAATGAGTGTCACAAGTCACAGGGTTTGGATCACAACAGTTCAAACCCATGGGTGGCAGGAACCTTGCAGCTCCTGGCCCCTGGTAATGGGAACTTGCCTATTCCGTGAACTCCAAAAGCAATCCAAAAGAGAATCATTCTTTATAATTGTTTTTCAACTTCTCCTCCAGCTGGAGGAATAATGACTGCACAATTCTCCTAACAACGTGATCATAATCTATCAGTTCTATGAACTATAGAATGAACCCAAAGAGATAATTGGTGCAGGCACTGAATGATAAACATGTCAAGATTATGATTTCTTTGCTTAAAAATGAAACAAAGATATGATTGGAAATGCCATGCTTGGGGAGTATGAGCAATATTCCCATGCTCCATCATCTAAATTAGTTTATAATTTGCATACACTAGTATTTTTAGGCATTGTTCGAAGGCAGGGGAGCTGTAAAACATTAAGATCTAAACATCATCAGACTTTGTCTTTCAGCAGCACCTTCCCAGTAAAGATCTCGCCGTGCGTCAGGAGCTCCCATTACCCCGGGAGCAGCTGTGGACGTGCGGCTCTGCGGGAGTCTCGGGGGGTTTTATCACCTCCTTCCACGGGCTTTTACAGCCCCAGAGACTTGCTGGCAGCGTGAGATGTGCACACACGCCAGCAGCTCAGCGGGCGAGGAATTTCAGTGCTGCACCTTCCCACCTGCCGGCTCCCGACGCTCCCAGAGGGACAACAAACCCCGGCTGACATCCGGCTCACAACAAACTTAAACCGCAGCAAAACTCTCCTGATTTCCATGGCTTTCACAGGTGCTGCTGCGCAGCCCTCTGGGGTTGTCAGCTCGCGGTAATTCCTTGGGTTAAACAAGAGACAAAAGCACCACCACCCCAAGCCGCCTTTGCAGGCTGAAGCAGCCTCTGTCTCCTCTCCTTCCCTGCATCCACCTTCAATTTCAGCAGCAATGCCAATGAAAAAGAGAGGGAAACAGGTATCTCCCAAAACCTGGGGAGGGGATATTTAACCCCCAAATCCAATGCACACCCTCATCCTGTGCAAAGTTACCCCACATCCCACAAAAACCCCCGTTTTCCCTGCCCACGGCGCCTTTTGCCGCTCGCGGGGACTCCCCGGAGAGTACCAGGTGGAAACGGAGCCTGCTGAAGCATGAAAGAGCAGCTAACAGGTCCGTGTGCCTGCGACCGTTCCTGTCACTGCTTGGAAACCCCTCCGGGCTCCCTGGGAGCACAGCGGGGTGGGAGGCAGGGCCAGGCTCGCTGCTCGTTCCGTGTGGCACCATCAGCCTGGTGCTGGCGTGGCAGTGACAGCGTGGTGCCAGCCAGCTGCCAGCCAGGCCTGGAGGCATCGCCTCACCCGAGCAGATCCCGCTCCAAAGGGGATGGGGAGGAAGGAGGAAGGACCTTGGTGGGCCCTGGGTGGGCTCTGCTGCAGCCCCTGCCAGAGATCTTCCCAAATCCCTGCACAGGGAGCGGAGCCTTGTCCCAAAAACCCAGCACAGTGTCCCACACGAAGGGATGGGAACCACGAGAAGGGATATCTCTGCTCTGGGACAGGCTCTGCAGGAGTCGGGAGCGAGGGGGGAACACCAGTAAAGGAAGCATGAAAGATGAAAGCACCAACGCCATCCTTTCTCTGCTAAAGCAGAGTCCCTTAAAGCAAGTCTACTGAATTAAAGAGGAAACCCCAGAGAGCCTCCATGCTCATGAATAAATTCAATTTGCCATCTCATTTTTGAACTTATAAAAGCCAAGGCTCTCTAAACAAGAGAAAAAGCCTCTCACTATGCCTCGAGGCACCTGGAGACGAGCCCTCAGATGGGGCACCAGGCTCCTTGGAGAGGTCAAGCAACCCAGCTCCAGCTCCCTTGTCCCATCTCAGAGCCTCAGTCCTGGTGACCAAACCTGGTGTCACAGAACTGGTCACCAGACACACAGTCAGGACAGGAAGGCAATTTGCATTAAGTCTTCCTGTGGCATTATTTTTTTATTCTGCTTGTATTATTATTATTTAATTGTATTTTCCCCCTCCTCGCTTCATGCTGCCTTATTCAGCATTGCAGTGACACAGCCCCTCTGCTTGGGCACTGCTCCCTCACCCACTGCCTGCCAAAAAGCACAAACCCACCTTTTAACCAACAGCAAACCGAAATCCAGTGTGATGGAGGTGCTGAACAGCAGCTGCTTGCCTGGAGCGACCCAGCACCTTTGATTTCACAGGTTACAGACCACCACCAGCAGCAGCACTCCAGTGGGACTCTGCAGGCAGGGGTGGCTTGGCCCAGCTCCTCCCGGAATCCTGGATCTGCACAGCCGAGGCAGCAGCACCTGAGCAGGTTTCTCATGCAGCTGCAGTGTGGGGAGAGGAGCTCTGGCACATCCCGGGCACCGGGGCCGTGGGATGCTCGCTGGTACTCCCCCTGCATCACACCTGCCCCGCTCCTCCTGCTGTGTTCAGCACCCTTGGCAACTTTGGGTTGGCAGTGGGAGCAGGCCAGGAGCAAACCCAGACAGAGGCTCCCTGGATTTTGCAGATCCCACCATGCTGAGCCCTGTAAACTCCGGGGTTTGTGGCTCTGGCAGCAGAAAGGACAAACCAAAGTGATCTGATCACACCCCTCCCTCCCCAAACACCCTCACTCCAGCCCTAGGAGTGGCATTAAAGGCTGCCTGATTTTTCCTGCATTTTGTTGCGTGCTGTGTCCCTCCTGTGTTGGGCACACAGGCAGCACAGCCTGGCTCAGCACTCAGGAGCCAGCACTGGAGCGCTCTAGGAACTCAAGCCAACTGAATTACGTGCTGTAATGTGTTCAAGAAACACTGACACACTTGTCAAACTCTTCACAATTCCTCTTTTTTCTTTCCCTTTTTATTTGTTAAATTTCTGCCTAGCTTTATAGATCATTGGATAACATTCAGAAAATCATGGGGATGATTTTCTTTTCTTTCCCCATCATTGCCACCAAATGAAGTTATTTGTGAATACATCTGCTGGAAACCAAACCAAACCAAACATGACAAGTCTATTTTCACCGTTGGCAAGGCACCGAGGTGCTCGCAGCCCTGTGTGTCACACCTGGCTGCGGGACCAGGAAGGCACTTTTAGGGAATATGGGAAGCAGGGTGTCCAGAGGGTGACTGCAAGAGGAGCTGGGATGGGATTTTACACCAGGGGAAGAATTCTCTAATGACAGAAGGCTCAGGAAGCCATAACATAAAGGCAAAAGCCATCCTCTCTGATAAAACACAGCAGGTTTTGGAGTTGCAACATCCCAGTGCAACCTATTACTAAGTCATTAGCAGTAAAGTAATATTTTAATAGTTACCAATTTGACTAATAAGCCTCCAAGGCAAAGGAAAAGCAAAGACAAAAGGCTCTGCCTGATGCACCAATTTATCCTGATGATAAACTCCTGAATCAGAGACAAGGATGTTGAGGCTTGCTGAGGTTTGCTGAGAGAATCCTCTCCTTCCAGGGAAACACAGGTGCTCCTTCCATCTACCTGCTCCTCTGCAGCCATCTCCATCTGCATTGCAAACCTGCCGAGGTTACACAAAATAAAATTCCTTTCTCAGCACATCCCAGAGCCTGAGCACAACTCTCCTACCTTCTCCCAGCCAAACTTCCTTCCCCCAGCTGTGGCTGGAGAGTCTTCCTGGAGAGGAGGTTCAAGGGCCAGTGGAGGCTCCTGGACTTCAGAGCCAAATCCTGAGATCTTGCCAGGGGATAACACACACAAAGGCCCAGCAAGCACAGCCCAGGATGGGAAGGGGAGACAAACCCTGGCTCAGGCACACACTGTGCCAAGCGTGGCCCTTTCGGGATTTAAAATCTTGATGGTTGTGAAATCTTTTCCCAGGAGGATGCCTGGAATAAATTGTCATCTGATAATAGCTACCAGGTGGTGAGGGAAGAAAAAACAGACATGCACAGAATGTTTTGACTTCAAACTCATGTGGATTGTCAGAGAGGGAGTGTGTATTTTGTGCCCCTTCCTCATGCCCAACTCCCCCTCCCCATTTTTACCCCTTACATGAATTTTTAAAAATTAATTTGGCTTTCTTCAAGTGGCAGATTCCCTGGGGCAGTGGCTGAGGCCAGAGGCAGAGCCCAGAGCAAACCCCCACCACCCCTCAAAGGCTCAGGGGTGGCCAGGTTGGGGTCTCCTCTCTAATTAAGTGAGCAGATGAAGAAAGCCTTGCACAGACATCCTCCTTCTCTCTCCTTCTCCCATCCTTCCTGCCTCCTGCCTTACCCATCTGCCCCTTCCCACTCTGGTCCTCACTCCCCATCATACCTGTAACCTTTCCCATTAACACCTGCCCAGGCAGGGAAAACCCTTCCCGAGCTCAAAGCATCTGCTCCTCAGCAATTTGCCACGGAGCTGCCTCAGCCTCGGGCAAGGAGCAGGCACAGAACTCCCTCTCCAGCCAGGATGACATTTCCAGGGCAGGGGAGCAGAGGGCAATCCTCTCACCAGCTTCAGAGGCCAGGGAGAGGCAGTGTCAGAGCTCCCTGCTGCATTCGGGGAATGCACATCCCTTTCTTCCTGTTCCAGGAGCCTGATGCTGCTCTGTGTGAGCCTGTGAAGGCACACGTGCACAGATTACATTTTGTTCCTAGCAGGAAGAGATATTGGCTTGGAAAATATCAAAACTCCCTCTGAGCCCGCAGAACCTCATCTCAAAAAACAAAAAACCAAAAAGCAAAAAACAAAACAAAACAAAACAAAACAAAAAAATGAAAGAGGTTAAATCAAAGAAGAAGAGACATTTTGCTGCACAGAACATCCGAGGAAATTTGGGTCTGTAATGAGGAGGTCAGCACAGTGAGCAAGAAGGAATTTTAAATGGCACCTTGGAATTTTAGGGATCTCAACACACCAGGAGGGAGTGCAGCAGCAGCAGCAGCAGCAGGAGCTGCCAGGAGAGCAGAGCTGCTCGGCCAGCCCGTGTGTGGGGACATCCAGCTGAAGGCACCGAGCAGTGACAGCCAGGAGAGCATCACCACTGCCCTGCACGAGTGGGAGGAGCTGCTCAGGTCCACAACCACGCAGGCATTGCCCTGGGCAGGTCAGTGCTGCAGGAAAACCCAGCATTCCAACCCCAGCCTTGGCTCTGCCTCCACAGCTCCGTTCCTGCTGTGTCAGACACCACTCGAGGAAAAAGAAAGTGGTCACGGGCAGGGATTAATGATGAGCGCCAATCTAATAACACACATAATGCAGGCAGCTCCACTGCAAGTGTAATTGCAATCATAATGCAATCAATACCAGTGGAAACACCATATTTATACAGGGCCTTTCATCACTCACATGGAATGCAGTCAGTGCCAGTGCAAATATGCCAGCATCTGAAATAAAATATTTGCCACACATCTTGTGTACATGCAGACCAAACATTGCATTCGGGGGAGCCTTGGGATGTTGAAGGCTTTGGGAAGTTGCTGGGAATCTGACAAACTCAGGAAAAACAAAATAAAAACTCCGGGTCCAGCTGTACTTTGGGAAATAATGTAAAACCACCATTCACATTGAATTCTCCTTAGCTTAAGTCACGATTTCCGCATTGCTCTGCCTGTCAGTTCCCTGCCCTGGCACATTGCCGTGGTCAGGCACTCATCAACCTCCTGACGGGGAGAAAATGGGGAGAAACGCTCCTGGCTGCCGGCAGCATCCAGACTCTCCCCACGAGGGCTGCACCAGAGACCTGTGGTCCTGCTTCATCCAGTGATGGGCCAGCACCCGAGCTCAGCACTCCCTGCTGACATCCCTGCAGACACCTGTGACTGGTTCCATTAAGGTGAAGCAGCTGAAGGACTCTGACATTTGGGAAAGCACAGCATTCCCGAGACTCTGGAGCCCGGCAGTGCTGGGAGAGCAGAGAAAACCACCCTGCCCTCACTCACCATCCCTTCTGCCCTCTAAATCTGATCCACACAGTCCATCACTGGGTCTTGACACATTTAATGTCTCAGTAAAGAAAAACATGATGTGTTGATGCTCCTGTAAAGCTCTGACAACTGACAGCCTAATGGCTTCTTATTTTTTCCCAGCTGCAGTTTAGAAAATGAAATAAATTTAGGTCCTTAAGCAGGCTGGCTGCTCCACGAGTAACGTGTTTGCTGAGATGCCAGGCACCAGCTCTGGGCTGCAGGAGCAGGGAGCAAGGCTGGAGAAGGGAAAGGATGAGGAGTGGAAGTGGATAGAAGAGTTTTTCAGTACTAATTTAAGCATCCAAATCCACCCAGAGTGTCCTTCGCTTCTGTTTGCTGAAGGTGAGAGCAGCACCTAAAACTCCAGCTGCAAGTGATGCTGCTGTCCTACCCTGGAAGTGGTGGGAAGGGAAACAGGACCCATCCTGTGGATTTTAGGATGATTGGGGAAAGTTTTTCCCAGCGGGGCACTGCCCAGGCTCCCCAGGGAATGGGCATGGCCCCAAGGCTGCCAGAGCTCCAGGAGCATTTGGACAACACAGCACAGGGTGGGATTGCTGGGGTGTCTGTGCAGGGCCAGGAGCTGGACTGGATGATCCTTGTGGTCCCTTCCAGCTGAGGATACTCTGTGATTCTCTGAGCCCTCTCTGGTTCCATCCACCCCGGGAGGACTCCTTGGTGCTCCTTGGGCAGGAAAAGCCAGGAGATGCAGTCGAAGCTCCGAAGTCCATTGAGCAGCGCTGCTGTAATTAGGCTGAAGCAGTGCGTGGCCACGGGGCTGGGAAGCAACGATGGAAAGCCTTTCCTGGGAAAGGGCCGGGTCCTTGTGGAGCACACCCCAGCCAGCCCTCAGCAGCAGCTCCCCCAAACGTTATCCAGCCTCAAGGCAGCAGACTGGAAACCCTTTGTCTGAAATATTCCCGAGGCCCTGAGCAATGGAAGATGGGCAGGGCTGCCGACAGAGCTCTTCTGGCACCACGGAGCCTCTGTGGGGGCAGGAAGGGAGGCTCAGGACTGGGGACACCACTCCCAGCAGCTTGGATGCAGCTCTCTTCTGGATGCAGAGGAGGGATGGGGCGCTGGGGTCCTGCTGCCTCTGCCCCCACCCGTTACAGCCACCAGGGGACACGACAGCGTCTGCCCAGCATCTCACAGCTGGAACCCCAGGCAGGGAGCTCCCAGCCACCCAGATTTTGGGAGACCTTAGCAGCGTCAGCATCATTTAGAGGGCACTGCAAAGGTAAGAGCAGCTCTGATCTTAATAATGTGGAACTCTCAGGTTCAGCTAAAAGGCTTTTCTCGTTATTTTTTCCCCCACTAATGAACTCCTCTTAGCCCACTTTCCCCGTGAAGTGTTGGCCCTTGTTGCAAAGCACAGCTTTGGTGGTGGGAGCCGCCAGACCCCAGCAGCCTGTACCAGCGAGCAATAAACACCAGCGACCCCAGGCTGGAGGCTCAGGAGACTCCTTTGTGATCCCACGCCTTCCCACTGGAGGGAAAAGCCAAGCAGAAAGACAGGAGAGCTGCAAAGCCAACCAACACAAACTCTGCTGCATCCCCACACAGCCCAGCCGCACTGTGGGGTGGGGGCTGCAGCCCCCTTGCACACCCCCAAATCCCTGCTGGTGGCAGGGGAAGCTCCCAGAGCCCCTCCAGGCAGTGTCCCTGCACTCACACCCCGGCTGGAGCCCAGGGGGCCCTGGTCCCTCTGCCCACACTGCACCCTGCCCCCTGCCAGCACAGTGGGGAGCACACACTGTTCCCTTCAGCACTTTTCTCACCCCAAATTCCCTGCTCTCCTCCTCCCTCACTGCCAGAGGCTGTTTTTCTCTTGATCCAGGCCAGCTTCAAAACCAGGGCCACTACAACATCTCTTTGCAAGTGGTGTTTGCTTCTCTAAATGCATTCCCATCCATACTCGGGATGACCCCATTTCTTTTTTGGAAGCACTCAGGACTCACAAAAGGGATGAAGAAGGGAAGGCATTCTTCAGGCTGCTCTGAGGCAAAAGACGTTGAAATTTTCAAAGAGGACATTGCAGGTAGGAAAGAAAAGGCAGCACTAACTGCAGGAGAACTGGCAATGGCCATAGGGAGCAAAGGGATGGGAAGCAGCAGAGGATAAATTAGGGAAGCTCCAATTGGGAACATCGGGGGCGAGGGCACAAGCGACCTCAGCTCCCTGGCTCTGCTATGGATGAGTTCTTCTCACCTTGGCAAAGGTGTTCCATTCCTCCACGCCCTCCCAAAAATACCCGTGGCTGTAAGAAAAGCATGTTCAGGGAAGCTTGGGAGGGCAGGGAAAGGCAGGGAGGAGGAGAGTGGCAAATTGAGGCTCGATAGCCGGAGAAGGGCCCAGTCTCCCTCGGAGCATGGCAAGACACATGGAGTGATGAAGCCGCCAAGAAGTTATAATCAGGACTAATAGTTTGAGGTTCTTAATATTCCTGCAATCCAATAAATCAATGGTGCTAAATACGAGCGCAGGAAGGCGAGCAGGGGATTGACAGCACAAATTAGGTTGGGCTGCAGGGAGAGATTTCTCAAGCAGTTGGTTCCGTCTGAGCTCACAGGCAGCTCCTAAAGCGAGGGGTAAGGTGAGGATGCTGCAGAGACATCCCTCAGGTGAGCTGTGCCTCCTGCCCCCACACCTGTCCTGGCATCAGCTTCTCCCAGGGTCCTCTCCATGCTCAGGGAATGGAGAGCAGCCCCACCCAGCCCACAAACATTAACTGCTTATTCACCCTGCTGCTCCCCGGGCACTGAGAGGATTAGCTCAGTGTTTATTTCTTTATGGGTGTGTTTAAAGCATCATTCAAGTGCCAGGAATTATTATTAGAGATATACAAATGCTGGGATTTACAAGAGGATTAGTACCCTAGAACAGAGCTGCTGCTATTCCTCCTCGGATCCTCCCGAGTATCCCAGGAAAGACTGTTGTATTCCAGGGCAAAACAGCGATGCATAACCTTCAAATTAGGAGGAAGGGAATAAGGCAGCCCAGCTCTTCCAAATCCTCCAGAAGATACCTTGCAATTACAGGAGATCTGGATCAGATCTTAAGCAAATACCACAGGTACAAGCTCAGCCAAGTTATAAAACATTCCTGCGGAGGGAATGACTCAAACATGTTCAGCATCCGCTTCTGAGTTCGGGACTAAGAGGCCATGCAGACAACTCCTGTCAAATTTAGCTTATTCCATACTAAATTCAAACTTATCACAGCCCAAAATATGTTATCAGCATCAAAAATGGGGCGGCCAGATGTGTTTCCATGCACTTGTTCCTGTGTTAGCCACAGGGCATCTGCAGAGAAACCAGGATATTCAGCCCAGGCATCTCCATCTTCTGCTCTGTCCTCCAGAAATGAGAGGACCAGAGTCAACATTTGAATCTCTGTATCCCTTGTCATATGGAACTTTTCCAGCTCTTTAAATCATTCTTGTCTGCATATGACAAGGGATTGGAAGGGCTGAGATTATTTATCTTAAAAAGGAGACAAATAGGAAGTCTTATGATAAATGTGTGTGAATTAATGAGTGAGGGAGACAAAGTACATCTGGTATTTCTACCCTCCCTGCCTTGCAACACAAGAAGTCCCGTTTGATTCCACTGAAATAGTGACAAATTCAAAACTGATGAAAAGAAACACTTTCTTTAACCAGCCTATGAAATCTGTCAAAACCTGGAGCTCAGGAGGTTTCAAAGACATTTATATCAATAACACAGCTCTCCAGAGCTAATGGTCATTGCTAATGAAAAGGAGAGAATGAGTTTAAGGCCCTCTCTGATGACTGCAGTGGGCTGGATAGAAGTCCTGGATTTAGCCAGCAATTCCAATCTGAAAAAAACCCTCTACTTCACATATTTGCAAGTCAGGTGCTGCATAGATTTATTAGGGGAGACTGTTCTCCCCAAATCCTCTGCTCGGTTATTCAGGGCCAATCTCCTGCTCTAGGCACTATGAATTTAAACAGATCCTCTTAGGCAACATTTGTATTTCCCTTCCTACCCTCCCACCCAGGAAAAAGAGCACGGGGAGGCCTGGAAAGCTTGTTCATTGTACACCAGCTTTCAGTCCACACTAGAATTGCAGCCTGAGCTCCCCAGTACATCTTATTTCTTGTTAAAACTCATCTATATACCTTACCCCTGAATTACCCATACAGGAGAGCACCACTGCTCTATTTTTCCTGGGAATTGTTCCTTTGTCTTTGGTCTCTCACTGTCATGATTATTATTGATGTCAAAAGCAGTGCCCAGAGACTTCAAACAAGAGGAAAACCTCGATTAAGTAGGTATTGTAAGAGATGCTCCCTGCCCTAGAAAGCCCAGATACAAAAAGAAAAGAAAGGTTTGAAAACATCCTCAAGGTCACAGAAGGAATCTGCAGCACATCCAAGGGAGAAAACAGTGCTGAGCCATCCCTGTCTGAAATTCACCCCATCCTCCCGTTCTCACATCATCTGTGGCTGGAAGTTTAATGTGCTGGTTCTGCATGTACTGTGACAGGACCAAGCCTGGCCCACCACATCTCCCTTCTTAAAACTCAGGGTCTGGACATTACAAGGAGCTCAGCTCCTCCTTTCCTGCATCACCACAGCACCCTCCTTCCTTTGCTTCCCACTGTGTTCTTCATGGTTGGCCAGGACCTCTGCATGTGGCAGATTCTCTGTCTGAGCAGGACATTTAGCTCATGATATTAAGGCCAGGTGATTGAGGCCAGCTCTCCAATTAGTCCTGATAATAGACTGGGGAGGTCAATGGACCAAGTCAACAAGAGGGATGGACTCTTCCCAAGGGCAGCTCTCCTTCTCCACTGACAAAACTCAGGACTTTATCAGACGACAGAACTCAGAGAGTGTGAAAGTCCTCCAGCACCTCTGAGCATAAATCACAACCCAAAAACTACCTGAGCAGAATGGTATTTCCCTACACAAATACATTGCAAAATACTGGGCACATTTGTCCTGGCCATCAGCAGCTGCAGTGATCACTGTAAGAGGTTTGAACACAGCAGAATGTTCTTTACTCTGGAGTGTAACATGTCCATTATGAAATGCTATACAATGCCAAGCTCCTGCTGTAAAAGGGTCTTCAGAAATGACAACATAAAGAATTAACGGCCTCCAAAACAGGGCTCAGGTGAAACCTGATAGTTAAAGCCAGGAGAATTTTATATCAAAATCCTGCAAGTTTCACAGGAAAGTAACACAAAGCCATAAATCACATTGGCTCTGCTCACAAGGTTGGTGGAACTCAGGAAATATAAAACCCCAAAACTTTTGATGAACATCTCAAGTCCTGAGCTTGTTACACGGTTATGAGGCACTGTTTGTCAAACCCTGTTTACCAACACACCCTCAAATAATTAATGGATTTCTGCCAAGTGTAAGGCAAATACTACTCAAAAGAATAAAGTTACAGTACTGGCCCAAAGAAGGTGTAACGTGGGGATGGCACATGGAGGACATGGCTTGTGATGCTCAAGGTATAAGTTCTCTGACTGCTATAGGAGTCCAGCATTGAGATGCAGCCCTGCAACCCAAATCCCTCTGCCCAAAGCAGGGACAGAACCATTTTTCACCCCCACACTGTGAGTTTCAGCATGCAAATAATGAGCGAGTGCTCAGATGCTAAGTAAAGGCCATAAAAAACCACACACACACAAACAAAAGAAAACCAAACAAAAAAAAAAAAAAATCCACCAAAAAAAAATCAAAAAAGAACATGGGCACTGCAAACACTGAGAGAAGATTATTGTTCAACAAACCACCAGCATTTTTCCCCATGTGCTCCAGTTTCTGTGTCCCACCTGAAGAACCCAGCACTGCAGGGCCCGGTGTCCAGTCCATCCCCTGTGAGATATTTTGTTGGGATGTGTCTATTAGCGAACAAAATCTGATGCAAGAATGAAGTTGGCGAGGAGTTTTAGCGGTTTCATTCCAGTGGTGTTGCTTCCCCTGGCCATGGATTATCGATCTGTGCGGAGAGGAGGCAGCAGCCATGGCTGATGTGCCATCCCTCAGCCGGGGTAACGCACGGATCCGCAGGTAACTGATGATCCCATCTGGCACGGGAGCGGGAAGTGATTGATTTACTCTCCATCCTGGTACTTAGACTTTTCACCCTTAACAGGCCATGAAGCCTCTTTCATCATCTTCATCAATCAAATGGGCAAATATCATTAAATCTGCAGGCCACAAGCAAAATCATTTATATTTTTGTCTCTTTTTTTTTTTTTTTAACTTTGTTTCAAAAGTTTGCCACCTCCTCTTCCCACATCCCTTTCTGAAAAATAGTGCTTCCACCTGTCAGGGATTCAGTGAGGCAAGATGCAGAAGCTGAACCTTGAGAGGAAGGGATGGTGCCAGGCATTGGGGTCCTCATCCCTCCCAAGCCACAGGGGATGCTCAGAGGAACAGAATATTCCCAAATTTTCCAGAGCCACCAGGCATCAGTGATGTCTGGCTTGATCCCTGTGTGCTCCTGGACACACCAGGGTGTTTTGCCCCAAGACTGACTCAGGGCACAGCATTTAAGCAGCACCACTCAGGATATGGCACAAACCAGGGCAATTCCTCAGAATTCAGTGGAGCAGCGATGACCTGTCCGTGCTGTTCACCTGCCCCAAAACTTCCTAAGGACAAGGGGTGCCTCCAGTTTGCCACCACTGTTTGTTTAAGCACTGGCTCATTCCTTAATCACACTCACACACTTCTTCAAAGTCACTTTTTCCACGCGTGGAATGTACCAACACTGCCAAGAGCAGGATGTGCAGGAAGGGGACATGAAACCCATCCGAAATCAGGGAGAGCTTTGAGGCCATCCTGAAAGAAGCTGACACTTCACCCTGGCAGGCTCCCTCTTTCCCAGAGCTGTGTGAGTTCACTCTGTTTATCCCAGTGCTCTGACCAGCCCAGAGCCAATGATGGATGGATGGATGGATGGATGGATGGATGGATGGAGGGATGGATGGATGGATGGATGGATGGATGGATGGAGGGAGGGATGGATGGATGGACGGACAGCACTGCCAACAAGTTCACTGCCTCCCCTCCCAGCAAGACAGTCCATTAGGAAAGTTTTTAAGAAATAAAAAGAAAACCAGCCATAAACACTGGGCAAAATAATCTGACTCAGGGAAATTTCCAGCGAGTTCAGAATAGCCCGGAGTGAAAATCCATCTCTAACGTGACTAAAAGAGCCTCGTGAAGGAACAGATGCAGCCTGTAAATTAAATCACCAAGAAAGGCTGGAGGAGCCAAATGAAATCTCCACCTGCCATTACTTCCGAGGCAGAGACAGGGCTGGGCACAGGGAAGGAGGGCGATGGATTGGCAGACGAATCATTTTATTAGCTTTAATTGCCATTTCAATACCATACCCATGTCTCCACATAAGCCTTCATTCTCTGCAAAGTTGTCAGTTCATGTCCTGAATGGGCCAGGCTTGTTATCAGCAAGGCGTTTACAGCCCCTGGGCTGTGCATTAATTAAAAAGGCTTTGTGCTGAGTCTCATTCATTAGCACACTGCTCCTTTAATCACTGCCTCTTCAGCCACCAGGACAATCTATAAATCTCCTCAAATATGAAATAATGAAGTAGAATGGTTCAATTTATTACAACGTAATAAGGCAGGATAATGTGGGGGTGGACACGGTGGCACTGGAGCTGTCTCCTTGCCCAGTCTTCCCACCTCATTACTGACAGCAACCATGAGTGAGATGGAGAACACACAGGACAGGGACCTTCCCATCTCCTGCCATCCCTCCCACACAGAACCCAGCGTGCCACGAGTCACTGAGGATGATGCTGAAAGCCAGACATGGTTCCTCAGCCTTGGGAGGAAGGTTTTGCCCTGAAGAAGTTCCCAAGATTTTGCTCTTTGATGCAGACACCAGCAACCATCAGCAGTAGGGGAAGTCTCTCACTCTCCATCCCTTTTTCCCATTTCCCCACCTCTCCTTGTTTTGTCATTCCTGGAAGGATCCAGGTTGAGCTGTACGGGCAAGTGTCAAGCAGCAGATGTTCTAGGGAACATCAACGAGCTCCAAAAATCCACGTATTAACTCAGCACAAAGCTCCTGTTTCCCCTCTCATGGCTCATCTCCCAGCAGCTGGGCCCTCCAGTCAAGCTGCCAAATGAAATGTGATTGTACACACTGGGTTAATTAACAAAGGGAGAAGAGGCAACACTTGCCTGGCTTTGCATTTCCTAAATAAATGCATCAAGGACATCTAACTACTGAGGGGAGGCCAAACATGAATTTTTCTCTCCATGAAAATTGGAGACTACGGATGCCAGGGAAAGAAACAAAACTTCAGCTATTCTAGAAAAGCAGCCATGGCATTTTCAAAGAAAGTGCAAAATGAAAACTGCCCATAGAAAATCTGACAAAAGCTAATTATGCTCTAGCATAGAAGGGAAGTGGTTAGAGAAAGGCAGGATTTGTAAAGAACATTGTGGTGGGTTTTGAAAAGTTACTTTTCCCTGTCAAAAGATACCAAGTAAGAAACATCCAGTTCACACTATAACAGCTCTACAATTTGCCATTTTATTTTCAATGCTCTCCCTTTTCAGTCTTAGAAGGCCTTGAATTCTTATGCACTGTTATATAATTAATGTTGTTATTAATATAATTAATACAACCTGCTGGTTTATCCAAGTCAAAATTCATTCCACGGAAAGTAAGTTGTGATAAATTCACAATAAGAAAAAAAAAAATTAAACTATCAGAATATCCCAAGCATTTTCTTTAAAATTGAAATTTGTCTTAAAGGCTTTATTTCAAAACCCAGGTTAGGATTGTTCCAGGTTTTTCCACATGGAATATGCAAGCCATAAACATTAATCTTTTTGACTGACCCAGCTTAACTCTGGTGGGAGGGCCCAGGAAAAGACTCAAGGGTTTCATTTTTTTCTCCCTATTTATTACCAGAAGTGCATTCAAATGCTGTTAGAGAATGGGAAAATGATTTCTTCCTGTGTTAAAAAGGCCCAACTGTACACACAGCTCAAACCCACAGCTCTTTAATACCGGCAATCTGCTAAGTGCTAATTTGTCAACACAAAACCTTTCATCTCCGAGGCTCCCCAAACACTTCATTTGCTTGAGAATCACTCACCCCACCACGATAAAATTCCAGATCATCCACACTGCCAAGCAAGCAGGAGCCTCCAGGAAGGGCTTCTCCAGGAAAAGGGCAACTAATTACTGCTCAAGTCAATGAATTAACCCTGTCCCTGGCCACTCCGTGAGTTTCAAGGTGCTTTTTAGAGGGAACAGCGTGGCGGAGTCCTCACCATCAGAAAACTCTATTACACGGATCTTCAAAAAAGCTCATTACTACAAAGCTACGAGCATTCAATCCCATTAATAAAACACATCGGTGTATAATTATAATATTAGGCACTTAAATTGCAGTTTTCATCTGCAGCTCTCAAAGTATTCTACCAGAGTAAATTGAGTCCCCCCTAATTTGGGCTGGTCAGAGTTTTCTATTTGAAGCCTTTCCTGACAGAGAATTTGATTTTGCTTTTGAAAAGAAAATCGCGAAAAGGATCTGTTCTTCCTCAAAACGTTCATTTTCTTCTGGTGAGGGATATGCAGGGGGGAATATCCCACAAAACTGATAAAATTTGATGGGGAGGAAGAGTTAAAATGCTGCCAAGAGAGGAATAGCCATAATCTATAAACTTTTTGATGGCATCAAAATCAGTTTTGCTGCAAACTGTCCAGGGTGTGTTTGCACATAATCCAACATCTGCATTGGGGTTCTCTGGCTTGCAGCATCACACCAGGGATAAAAAGGACAAAAAGGCTTCATTTTGTGGACAAAACCACCCCATGAGCCATTTTTCTTCTCTGATGGAATCTCCAAACCTGGTATCTCCAGGTTCCTAAGAGTTGTTCCCTGGGTTTGGGCTGTTGGGGACAAAGCCACGCTCTCTGTGAGCTGACAGTGGCATCACCTGTGAGAGATGGAGGGTGGCAACCCCACATCCTGGCCCATGCCGAAACAAATCTGCTTCCAGCAGGCAGTGAAGCTGAGGAAATGAGAGATGACAATAGAAACAAGGAGATTGTCTGTCTGGGAGCCGGAGCCAGGCAGCACACAGGGCCCAGCGTTAATCTGCCAGGAGACCTGTGCGCTCAGGAGGTTATCCCAGGAATACCACTGGAAATGATATCACCACAGGCACCCACCAGGCTGCTCCCTCACAAACTTACTCCCTGGTAAACACCAATCTTCAGTCATTCTAGCTATTAAAAACAACTTTAAGAGGACTCAGATCTCATTTTGCAAAGAGCGCAGGGGTCTTGAGGAGTGTTTTTAATGTTTTCCCACGCTGGAGTTAACAGTCTATGGCTTTGATATGTTCAACTGCTGTGTTGCTTCCAGGTTTATTAAATTTACAGCCAGGGAGACAGCATGGCTTGTTATTTTTCCCAAAGGATCCCCAGAAGAAAGGCAAAGTTTATCAGGCATTAATGCAAGCTGCAAGCTCGGAAACCATGTGCGTCCAGGAGACCCTTTTCCCAACACCACACAACAAATCATTTCTCCATGGCCACATTTATTCAAATCTCGAAAGGATTGTTATATGTGTGATACCCCCCACAAACACACCCAGCCTCATACACTCACATTGACAACAGTGAACAGATCAAATAATCAAATGCAATCTCCAGTGGGGAAGGTTAATGTACCTGCTAATAAGGGACAAATACCACAGCAGCACCCTTAGGAAATATCCCAACCCCCCCCTATTTTCCAATTATTTATCCCCATGGCTTTGCTCCAAAGAAGAGGCTTGGTTTTGACACGAAAACACAATAGAAATTACACATTTTTCTCCCTATTGATGACCAAAAACTCCTTTTCTCTGAAACTGCTTTTCAATCAGCTCTCATTAAAATTAAACTGTTCTAGGACCCACCCCCACAGGTGTTTGGTGTCCAAGTGGCTCACAGGAAGATGCATCTCCAGGTTTCCCTTGGTTCTTCCATGCTCTGCGTGAAGGGAGATTCTCCCTCATGACAAATAAGAGGATTTAACGCTGCTCATCACAGACATCCCTGCGATGTCTGGGTAAAAACCCCATTAAATCCATCCCGCTTTTTACAAACCCTGAGGAAGGAGAAGAAAGGACAAGGCCAGGCACAAACCACCAGCATCTGTTGTGCATCATGAGGGGAAGAGGTTGGGCTCCGGGGACATTTTTCTTTTGGCACTTATTGTCTTCTAAACTCCGCAATCTATACAATAGCTATGTTTGTAATCACTCGAAAATTTTCAATTAAATGTAAAAAACCAGAAACAAGTAAATCTATTCTCTCTTTTGACTGTTTTATTGATTAAAATGGATGCCTGAGCTGCGGCCACTGAACCATGAAAAGCAATCTGTCTTGGATGGGTAAGAGATCGTTAGGAAATCGTTGTGCTGAGGCAAGAATAACTGTGCATGTACACACACGTGTGGGGCTGGGCACAGATACCCACATGCTACCATGGAAAAAGCCACCTGCAACGAAAATTGTGTCTATATATTTCACTATCAAGTTCAAAGCAAGCTGAGGTGTTAGCCTGTCACAAGACCTCTCGTTTTCTAAGTTTCATCATTTCCCTCAGCAGCCAAACCTTGTCTCTGTTGCTGCTGAGCACAAAGAAAAAAAAAAAAAAACCACGAGGTGGGAGAAGAAAAACCTCAAAGTCTGTCATGTGTTACAAGCTCCAAGAGCAAGGAAACCACTCCTGGGGTCATTAGGAGGTTTTCAGGCTGATCCTCCAGTTGAAGTTTCAGCTTCCCTTTCATCCCTGTCCTTCCAGGGCGAAGTGGAGGATGTCAAACAAGTCCTAGACATCACCAGGAACACTCAGTTTTGCAAAGCCTGACTGGTTCGGGTGTGAGTTAACCTAAGGCAAGGCAAAGGAGGGAAGAACTTCCCACATGAAGCTTTTACCACGAGCCCTCCCTTGCAGATTCCCAGCCTGCAGCAGAGCTATCTAATATTGGCTCCTAACAGCCACGGGAACAGATGGAGAACACTTCGCTCTACGCTGACAATACTCTGCTTTTGAACCAAGACTATCCTGATATCAGCTCTGTTTTATTTCAGCACCTCAAGTTGAAGCTTAAATTAACCAAACATTGTTTTTTTGTTGTAGCCCATGACCATCCCAAAAGCCTCAGGGAGTTCAGATCTGCCCGAGAATTCTCAGCCTTTGCAAGAAAATTCTCTTGTTTACTGAAGACAGCCCAGAGCCTGCTCATCTCTAGGAATCCTGGACCCCCACATCAACCAAGGGAAGAGCCCTAAGAGAGGTCAGGTTTGGAAGCTTTGCTGCAAAGCACAGCTCTGAAACCCTCAGCTGATGCTCATCCTCTCCAACAGGAGCAACAGGAAACTCTATTCCAAAATCCACTTCCTAGCAAGATTTTGAAGGCTGGGACTGAGGCCACAGCAGCTTCGTCCCAACAGCACAGGTCCAGCAGAGGTCTGCCCTCATCTTAGCAGTGGAAAGGTCAACAGCAGCCACCCCCCTGTCCAGGATATCTGGGAGAGACAGGGATGTGTTCAGCACTGGCTGAGCCAGGCTGGAAGGCTGGGAATGTTCATCAGAGCAGCATCACTGATGAGTTTAGCCCTGAAACAAGCTGTCACTTAGGAAGGAGGGTATACCCACCTCCCCACACACTCATCCACGGTGTTTGCTAATGGGAAGAACGAGGCACAACAGCAGATTCAGGCTGACTCACGCAGTTTGTACTTTTATTGGGTGCTTTTTCCATCCCCCCCCTCTAAAGCGCATACAACGCATAGGAACGGCACTGAATGAGAAAGGATATTTGGGAATGGTGCTCCAAATCATTCCTATTCTATTTATTTGGGTGTGAGAATTCTGGAACCATGACTTCATCTCATGCTCCAGGCAGGGGTCAGCACAGGGTGCTCACAGACACTGGGCAGCTGCCCGGTGTTTTGGGAAGAACCCTCAAATAATAATAATGATTTTTTTTTTAATATTATTGTTTCGAATTTTTAAAAATTGTAAGAGAATAAACTTTCAAATCCCCAAACTGGACAGGTCTAGAAAAGCCCTGCCAGGTTTTAGAGGGCAGTAAAACCTCTTGTGCCACCACCACGCCATAAATCATCACATGAAAGCAGCAGCAAACACAAACTGGAGGGGGTCTGGAGCCCCACACATGAGCAAGACCACGCAGATGTACCCAGAGGAGGCACGAACGGGTTAGCATCTCTCAGATCTCTTAATATATTTTCCCTAATTAAGCTGTTCAATTCAGCAGCTTAAAGAGCTGCCGATAGCTGCTACAAATTGATTTATCTTTTGATGAAGGTAAAATTTGCTGGAAAAAATGAGAAGCAAACAACATATGGGTTTGGGAGGGATTAAATTACTTTGTCTTGTGTTAAGATTCAAACATATTCTGGAGGCAGGATGAGTCTTTTACAAGTAAATTGTTTTTATACTATATATCTATTTCTTTGTAAACAGAAGGATCCTCATTTACACATCCACCTACAATACCTGCTAGATAACAGAAGTAGATCCTTAAAAGCCAGATGAGATCCCAAGCTTTCTGTGGGCATACACACAAATAAAAAGCAACCATCCTGCATCCCCCCCTGCCCCAGGGTGGGTGAGAAAAAAAATCTTCTGGAAACAAAATAATCCATAATTGACATGGCCTAAAGCAGTCTCCATATGGAGGGTCATGACCAGCTACCATGAGGGACTTCAGGGCTCGAAAACTGCACTGAAATTCCCAATCCATCCCTGCCTGTGAGCTGCAGTCCCCTTGGATAGCATCAGCTTAGAGTTAACACCACCACTTCATTATTCTGCTTTCCTCATCAGCAGGAAAGAGAAGGTGAAGAGGGATAAATATTAAGAGTAAATCACAGCCAGCCTGACAAGACCAAGCAATAGCAGCAGCCAGAGCAGGGTAATTTGCTTGAACTCCAATGAGGAGTTTCCCTGGTGGATGGGATATTATAACCTCAGGAAAGAAGACAGGAGACAAGGAGTCGGTGCCTGCAGCTCCAAAATCAAGACACACCAGGCTCTGAGCACTGATGTCCCCTCAAACACAGATCCCTCTCCTTTCCTGAGCAAAGCCGTGCCCATCTCACCTCTGCACCAGCAAGGAAATTCCTCTGTTCCTCCCTCACTCCAGCCCAGCTTCAGAGCATCTCCAGGTCCGCGTGTCCAAAGAGGGAGTTAGAGAGATTTCAGCAGGAGGGATGCAGCAGCAGCCATGGGGGGGTTGCATTTATTCACCTTTGCTCCCTGCATCCCCTTTATCAGCTATTTTGGACACACGCTTTTCCTACTCAAGCACATGTCAGACATCTGAGAGTGGATAATTTGCCCAGACAGGCAGTAAATACATCCCATCTCATGCTTCCTCCAAGAATAATGTGCTTGCCGGGGTCTCCTGTCATGTAAATCATCACCTTGCAATTTATCCTGAGCTACATTTCAACTGTATCTGGACCAGGAAAAAAAAAGGAAAA
Organism: Picathartes gymnocephalus; assembly: GCA_013390045.1. Classification (NCBI taxonomy): domain Eukaryota; kingdom Metazoa; phylum Chordata; class Aves; order Passeriformes; family Picathartidae; genus Picathartes; species Picathartes gymnocephalus. The sequence continues at coordinate 21,294 of WEKY01019623.1, read as the reverse complement.
CCTCAGAATGTCCACCAACTCCTTCTGTGAAACATGGATGCTTCCTCCTTGGCCACTATTCTGAATTTATTGAGGAAAACATCTACAGAATTTATGGCTTCCTATCTGAATTTCCAACTCTTAGATTTAAAGGAGTCCTAGACTTTCTCTGAGCTGTACAGAAGTACATTTACATAAGTTTTTGTGGAACATTCCTTCAACCTGTTCCTCTCTCACCATATGAGTAGCCAAGAGCTACCCACTGAGTTACTGCAACTCAACAGCTTCGAGGTGGATTTGAAAAATCCCACAAGTTGCATGAGAAATGACACAACTCTGGGTTTTTTTTTTTCCCCCACCCCTGCCATTTTTAATTTAAATCTTCCGGCAAAACCAGAGTCATGTAAAGAACTGGGGTTGATGGTGCTGCCTGGGCTGCAGCCTTTCAAGGGGAAAAAAGATGAACTATGTTTTCTTTCCAGAAGCGAGCACAGAAAAGCTCCCATGGGAACTTTCCACCAGAAAAAAAAAAAAAAAAACCAAACAAGCCATGTTCCCCAGAAATCCATTTAAAAAGGTCCGGTGGGAGGTTCTCTAGTGGAAGGTTCTCTAGTGGAAATTGTCCCTGCAGAGGGTTGGAACAAGGTGGCCTTTAAGGTTCCTTCCAAACGAAATCATTTCATGATTCTCTGAATTGATTCCCAGCAGAAATTCCTCCAGCCAGCTGGGCTTGTGGAAAAGGTTGGATTTAAAGAGGTCTTTAGGCAGCTTAAGCTGGCTGGGGGGGCACAGTCCTGGAGGACCCCTTTAATCTGTATCCCCTGACTGCAGAGAGAAAAAGCCTCCTGCGCATCTGTGTGCTCTCATTTTGTGTTCAAAACACTTGAGAATCTCTCTTTTGTTCCTTGCCTGTCTCCCTTAATCCTTGCCTCAGTCATTATTCAATATTTGGTTTTGTGACTACATTATTTAACTTGGCGGAGTGCTTTGGGACGCAGTTTGCATAAAAGCCGCTATTTTTAAGCAGCGGAGGGGACCGTCACCGAGGCGGGGAGGAGACAGCAGTGACAGCAAAGAGGAGACCAAAGCTTCACCTATCAAAAAAAAACCAAAACAACCCCTCTCTGGGGAAAGGCAGTCACAGGATCGTCATTCCAGGGAATAAATCACCAAAGCCGACTCCGGTGTCAGTAATTTTGTGACGCAGAAAATTGATTCGTACGTTACAATCAAGGAGCGCCCTCCTCCATAATGTATGCCTGGCATTTTAACATAATTATTTGCTCAACAGTTTAAGGTTTGCAGCCTTCCCTGGCTGTCAACCTGGCAGTAGTGGGGGAAAAAAAGATAAAATTTTAAAATACTCTTCTTCTTCAGAGACAGGATTAAAGGGAAAAAAAAAAATCAATCTCCGAGCAACCTCCTTTGTATTTTGTTGTGACAAGCCTGAATTTAAACAGCCTGTGAAGTCAAAACAACAGGAGAAATATCAATACACACTAATTTAATCAAGAGACGCAACTCTGCCATGCCAAGCCCAACTTGGCTTTGTTTCCTCTGAGGTTTCCATGGGAGCTGACGACACCCCAACACCTGCCCAGTGCCCCGTGGTGACTGGGGATCTCCTCAAAAGCCCTCTCTCCGTTTGGATGCTTTGCCACACAGAAATCAAAATTCCTGGTGCTGCAGCTCCCCGCTAGCACATCTCCATCTCTCCACCCCGAAAAAGCTGATTTTGCTGGCAGAGTCGCCCCGAGTGGCCATCCTGCTGCATCCTTATTGTGTGCCGGGGAGCTTTCAAAGGACAGGCAGATAAAAGGGTAAACATGATAACAAAAACTATCTCCAGCACACTTGACTCCATCAAATCCTGAGCACAGCGCGACTCTTTGAAACAAGACTCTCATTAAGGAAGGGAGAGTTGAAAGGATAAGCCCTCGCATACCAAAGGCAGAAATCAGATGTGCTTGACCTTTCAAATGAATGTACATTTTCTGAGTGACTGTTCATGTCAGAGTAATTCAAACAGACACCTGATAATCCTCTTAAAAGACTGAAATTTGGATACTGGATTGAGCACAGCGTAGCGGGATCTGCGGGTGGCCTCTGCGCTCCGTCCTGCCCTTGTTCCCAATTTCCTGATGCACCCTCAAGTCTTTGTCCCCTTCTTGGGCTTTTATGTCCCCACACACACAGAGGAGATGTTTCAAGCCCAGGATTCATTAACAAGGAAGCATCTTCTGTGCTGGCACAGCTGGAACTGAAAAGCCGACGCTCCTTAACACAAATTAGGTGATTAAACACTTTGGATGGAAAAGAGGTGCCCTAACAGCAAGGGAAGATGGGGATTTCCTTCCAGACAGGCCCCATGTGCAAATCCCAGGACCATGAAGCCCACCTGGGTCCTGCATCTTGTATATCAACATAACCCATGTGCTGGGGCTTGCTGAGAAAGGGAAACCCTCAGCTGAGCCACGAGCATTCCCAGAAAGCCCAGCAGCTTCACAGCGAAACATTTACACAGTGAATGGCTGCAAACGGAGATGTTTACTAAGCCAAGGATGTACTGATTACAGCCCAAAGGCTGTAACTGAACACAGACAGTAACTGCAAGGTTTCCTTGTGGACAATGCTGCTGGAGAGGCCACCAGAATGAAATGCAGAAGTCAGCCTGAATCACCTTCCCTTCGCAGGTTTTGGATGCCCTGGTCAGATCTAGCAACCAGTCTTGAACTTCAGTTCCCTTTCCACCAACTACTTCAGGGCCTTGTTTAGCACATCCATTTGTTCAGCACAGATTCTGCCAAGCCTTAGAGATCACTGATTCCTGGGGAGTGAACAACCCAACAGACACTGGATGAAAAGGGAGGTTTGGTGTGTCTATGAACAAACCCACAGAGTGACTGACCAGGCAGTGACTAACACCGGGTTTCTTTTGAAAAACCCCCAAAATCAACAGCTTAGCATTTCCAGTGGAATCCGGTGGTGTTTCATGACCTCTAAGGAATCTGGGAGCACACCAGCCTCCTGCCGATGTCACAGTAAGATCAGCCCCAGCTGTGGCAGCACACACAGGCTGCTGGCTCCTGCTCACAGGTATTGCCATGCTGGACAGGCACCTCATGGCTTTGTATCCTCAGGTGAGTCCTCCCCTTCCCCCTCCCCCTGGGCTCCCCAGCACCTCATGTTAACTAGCTAATATTTGTTTAGATCCTTCCTTACACTGCCTTTTGATTCCCACTGCAGTGCATCAGCAGCTCCAGGATCCTGGAGGAGCATCTCCTTTGCTGGAGGATGGAGGGCTCAGCTCCAGCCAGGGAGGAGGGTGAGATTGGGGAGCTGCTCTGCTTCCAAGTCAGCCCTCAAACACACAGCAAAGGCTGCAAAGAAATCTCTCAGAAAAGTCGGATGTGGGGGTGTGAACCAGCTCATTTCACAAGAGATGCACTCGAGCACTCTGCCCGTGCAGTGACACTCCAGGGAACTGCCTCTCTCTGTCCCATTCCTTCTGAATTCCAGAAAGCATTTTGTGAAAGCATTCCAGAAAGTTCATTTTGTGGGTTCCCAACCAAAACTCCAAAGAACCACAAATTCAAACGCCAGACCAGCAGTAGGCTCCCTGAGCAGGCTGAGCCCTGCTGCTTCCAAGCCCCTGTCACCACAGAACCTGGGCTCCATCCCTGAAAGGATTCCTATTTATCCAGTGGCTCTCTGAAGGCCATCCAAGGAAAGCTTTGCAGCCCTTCCAGCACAGTGTGCAGGTAAAGACACGGTGGTTGTCACCAGGAGAAACCAGCATCTCTCCTCCCATGGGGACTCATCCCTCTGCCCTGCACGAGGCTCTCACATCCCATCTTCTGAGCCCCACACTGTCCTCAAAGCAAGGCCCTGCTGGAAGTGCCAGCAGCCACCTCCCCGCTGACTCCCAGGCGTGTTTTTCACCCCTCCTCTCCACACTTCCTAACAGCTCATGAATTTTATAAACTAAACTCATTGTAACCAAACCATGAAATTGCATATTTAACTCTGTCAACAAACAAAGCTTTGGCAGAGAGCTGCCGCTGCCTGAGCTTTTCCAGCAGGGAGGGAACCTGCTCCGAGGGACACTGCATCCCCTTCAGTCCCCCTTGGCCACGGGACAGCGGCACAGACAGGGCTGTGCAGGAGCGTTACAGCCTACACCACATCAGAACTCACTCCTAGAGCTTCCAGCAGTGCCAGACATTCCCATCACCCTTCCCTTTTGTGGCCATTCCCACCACGGACCCAAAGGCCCCAAGGTCCCAGCGCAAAGCCCTCCCTGCTCAGCCACAAAGGCTCTGCCGCAGCCCCCAGGCCCAGCGAAGCCTGGCTCCCTTCTCCCCCTCTCCTGGCAGCCCTGCACGCTCTGTCCATGTCCTCGTTAAGTTAATGGAGTGCTAATTAGCTGGCAGAGCGAGGGGAGGGATCAGTGGCGCTGGCTCTACCTTCGCTCAGTGGAATTGGCCCATTAAAGGAAGGGTGGGTGGCAGAGGCTGCCACTGCTGGAGGGGTGCAGCGGGATCTCCGCAGGGACACCCGGGGCTGCGCAAACCATTTCACCGCTGTGGAGCAGCCTTTGGAGCAGAGAGAGTGGGTGCTGCCTGCACCGAGGAGGACAAGAGAGCACCACCAAGGGGACCTTCTCCCATCGTCTTCAGCGTCTCCAGCGTTGGCTGCTGGAGCCCTCCCAGGGCTGTCACCCAAGCCAAGCCTTCTTTCCCCCACACGCACAACTTCCAGTGACCAAAGGCACTCGTTCCAGGTGGGAAAGGTGCAGCATGTCCTGCCAACACGCCAATGCCACCTCACTCCAAACGAGCACGGTGCCACAGGGTGTTTCTATGGCAACAAGCATCCGATACAGCCGGCGGCACCGAGATTCCAGCGCCGTTCTGCTGACACCCCAGGCAGGGTCCCGCTGGGCCCAGGCAGGACTCCCAGAGTGGAGCTCAGCCTTTGAGAGGTTTCAAAACCAACCTTCCACTCCTTTCCCCGGGTGGTCACAGCACCGTGACCCACTTGGGTATCTCGCACATGGGAAGGACACAGCATTCCTCCTGTGGGTGTCACCATCAGCTGGCCCTGGCACTGGCAGCCCTGCAAACTCCCAGCCTGGAGAGCAGCAGCAGAGCTGGGGTCATCAGTCACAGAGTGGTGCTATAGGCAGCCTTAAATCCCAGGCCTACCTTCCCATCGATCTCTTCAGCTCCGTGAAATTAAGAAAAACGCAAGACAAACACAAGCGGACGTCCACGAGCAGGCTCTGTGAGAGGCAACCAAACAGCACCGATTCCCTCGAGCAAGGCTGGGGCAGTGCCTGGCTGAGAAAAACAAAACCCAATTCCAGCCAGAATGCCAATCTCAGCTTAAATCTCCCCACTGGAGCCCTGGCAAGGGGGGCCCGCAGCACCCGGCACCGCTGGCACCCCCGAGCACCTCCAGGGCTATCGGGGGCTGCAGCAGCAGAGGGGCTGCAAATCCTTTTGCCATGGAGTAAATCTGTCATCAAATGCAGCAAGAAATGACAAGAAACACCTGAAAGATTTCCCTCCTTCCACAAAAATCACTTCCCAGAGTAGATCTGCACTTTAAGGATTAAATGTGCCTGGACAACTCAACACAACATTATTAATGTCTATTTTCAACAAGCATCTCCATTCCACCCATCTTCTCTCTCGCTCTCTTTTTTTAACCATCACTTTAATATCTTTCCTGTCCAACCGCGTATTGTGGGAGGAAAAAAAAAAACTTGTTAAAAAAAAGAAAAGAAGAAAAAAGTAATTTAAAAGCTTTAAATCCAGTTCTCTGGTCTCCGACCCCCTGAAGATTCCTGCACGGAAAATAAAGTACTTAGCTGCCCTCCTTAAAAAGATTTAATCTCCCATATTTCAGAGCTTGTATGATTAAACCCTACCTCTAATTCTGCTTTCAGAGCCACAGCCAAATCTCTGCCTAAAGGGAAGCGGTGCAGGCACCTCTCCTCCCCTCTCCCTTTTGCACAGGGGAGCGGAGCTGCATCCACACGGCTGTGGGGGAAGAGCTGGAGGTAGAGAGGCAGCTCCAAGCATTCCTGCATCCTCGTGCTTCCTTGCCAGACATGGAAATACCTATTTTTTCAGACAGCTTTCAAGAAAATTGAGTTTTCTTATATGCAGCTCTGAAGGAATAAAGAGGGGAAGCAGTGTGGACATGCAGGGCCAGCTCACAAAATTTCCCAAATATCATCAGTTTTATCCCATCCCCAACAGTAAGGAGGGAAAGAGTGTCAGATGAGCAACGAGAGGAGAGCCAAATTTCAGCTGGGACAATTAGGGCAGGACAGAGCCCAAAATCCTGGTATGAGAACACCCAAAGAAGGTTTGTCTCCAAGGTGAGATGCCCCCCCCAGCAGCAGAGAATTCAATGTAAGTGGGAGACATGATGGAAAGAAGACTTTGCTGCTGGATCCTGGTGAATTCCTGACAGGCACACTCATTTACCCCCAGTTAGGAATTACTGACCAATTCTACCAGACAAGAGAATGTCAACCTGCCCTGCCCAGGCACCCTTACCCCAGGTCAGCAGGAGATGGGGCATCAGCAAGAGGGCTGCAAAATAAAAACCTCACTTTTGCTTCAGACAAACACAGGCTCTGCCCCTGCCTTCTCTACCTTATGATATGCACAGACTTTGTTAAAAACCTGCACTCTTAAGGTGGAATGTTTATTGAAAGTCCAGGAGAAATCAGCTGTCCTGGGATTCAGCACAGGGACCTTCACCTGCTGAAATGTGGAGGGAGCTCAGGGCCAGCTCTCCAACACACCCAGCAAGGAGCAAGCACGGCCCGGGGTGAGATGGAGACAAATCTCCAAGGAGCACAGCACTGCACGAGCCAAGAAGATGATTATTGACACAGGAATATTGCAGCTTTCACCAGCACCAGGAGATTCGGGCTGGGGCTTGATGGAAAAATATCCCCTGACACTTCTGCTGAAGAACTTCTGCTGAAATTCCATGGGCAAACTATACCAAATCAAGTTTCACACCTTCCCCATCCCCTTGTTCAACAGAGACTTTTATGCTGCCAAAACCTATTTATTTCTTGCAAATCTCTCTGAGCTACTGCTCATGAATAGAAATGCTTTTATCAAAAAAACTGCTCACATTTTCCACTGAAAATTTTGAAACAAGTGTTTTCAGGGAGAGGTAGGTTGCCTTCTGTGAGAAAACCACATATAATGCCCCTTCGGAATATTTTTATTTCAAAAACAAATACAAAGAAAGGATTTTAGGTATGTCAGCCTATGAGATGGGAACAAAAAGCTGTTACTGATGCTTCTGGGCTTGGTTTCAAAGAACTTGGCCTCAGACATCTCCTTTGAAGCAGCCACCTCTCCAGGGTGTGTGCCCAAGGACCCCCATCACCCACCCCAGCCTGGGCTCTTCTGGGGCTGCAGAGGACTCACTTTTGAGGCAAAAAAACACTTTGGGGAGGAGTGAGTGTGTCCAGGAGCACACAAAGCTGGGCTCTGAGCAGCCCCAGGTCATTTATCTTGATTTCTCTTCACAATGCTGCTGGAGGCTGGGAAACATCAGCTGCATTTTCTGGGCTTGAATTCAGCACAAGGCAAAAAGCACGAGCACTGCGAGGGCCCTGGTCCCCCAGGAACTGCCATCCTGCCAGGAAGGGGACCCCCAGTGCCATCTCCCTTAGGATGTGGCTGTCAGGAGTTTCCCAAACAGCACAGAGGGTTTTGGGGCTGGATCTCTGCCCTGGCTGTGCCTGATTCTCAAAGCTGCTGTAATTTTCAGGGCAAACCACGACATTTGCATGAGCACCTGAGATGCTGTGAATCCATCATCTTTGGATGGTCAATTATTGTCATCTCCTGGGGTAAAATGCCACCCCAGAATCTGAGGCAATCCCACTGTCCTTTCTGAAAGCCTTAATGTACAGTCACTTTGGAAATCACTGCAGCTGATACATTTGGATTGCTCTGGGGAAAAAAACAAACCCTTTAGCTCCCTGATGCCAATCATTGTGTTGTCTTCTCAGCCCTGCTAAACATTTCCATGCAGAAGAGAAAAGGCATCTCCTGTCCCTCTCACCACAGATCCAAAGGGCAATGGTGTGTGTGGATAAATGAACAGGTAGATGTACTTGCATTAAAATCACCACATTTAAATTACTCACAGACAAGATTGAAGACATGAGGTTAAAACCTTAATTGACTAAATCAGCTGAGATGCTGAGGGCTGATTATATCATTTAAAATAAATGTAATATTGGCCATCAAAAAAACCCTCACAATATTATTGCATATCAAAAGTCATTATTCAAGAAGCATAAACAATATCCTCCCAAAGCCCTGGCGGATTTAAAAGCATCACCCTCCCTGCTTTTTTGATTGTTTTGCTTCTTCCACAAACTGGGCTGGGAGAGAAAAACAGACACCTTCCTGCGAGTCCCTGAAATCCAGCATCAGAATAAAAATCTCCCTGGCTGCTTTCTCATCAAGCACTGTACCTCTGGTTTAAGGCTAAAAGTGGGCAGGCACAGCCACCCTGCCCAACCTTGCACGGAATTTGGGATATACCCTCATGATATCCAGGTTTAACCTAGGGAAATGGAAGTGGTCGAAAGCTGTCTCCTCCTCCGTTGTCTTCTTCAGAACACTTTGGGTAATCCAGACTCCCTCCACTTCCAGCTCCACACCTGGGCTTTGCTCCTGCAAACCATCAGCAGCCCCAGTGCTGAAGCTGGCTGCTGCCACCAGATTTGTCCCCATGCCAAGGGACAGGAACACTGTCCCCGCCTCAGCATCTTAGGGACAATGCACCGGGGCATGTGGTGGCCGCTGTCTCCTTGCTACACCATCCATGCAGAGATAAAAACATCCACACTCTCAATAAGAGCTGAAAAACCCAAAAACCCTTCAGCAAACAAGGCCATTCCATGAAAATCCAGATCAGCTTCCAAATGATTTCCTAGCCTGGACTGGGAGCTCGTGACAGCCTGAGTGTTATCAATGATGAATGGCTCTTGTGGCCCTCGAACCCAGGCTGTGGTGTCACCAGGAGATGTTTGCTCTGTGCCAGCAATCCTTGTCCCCCTCCTCCCCTCCTGCTCCTCAAGAATGGGCAGGAGGAAGAACCCAACCCGAGGCAAAGCAGCATCACTAAACCCCCACAAACCAGGCCTGGGGAGGTGGGTAACCCCTCAATACCACCAAAACCACACAAATCAGCCCCTGGGCTCCTCGTGACTCCAATTACATTCTAATCACAGGCAGTGCCATCAAGGGTTTCTCAGACTCCACGTCTGTTCTTAGAGGCTCCTGTACGGCAGGAGAAGCACATTAATATAGGTGTGCCATGCCCATGGAGTAGATCACGGGCTCCCAGCACTGTCAACCCAGCTGGGAAGCAGCCTGGCAAGGGCAGGGCTCCCTGGGTGTTGGCTTTGCCGGGCTGGCACACAGCAGTGCCATCCCTCATCCCCTTCCTGCATCCCTGTGCCCTGGAGCCAGGCGTGTCTTCCCATCAGCCATTCCCCTCATGTTCTCCAGTCCTGAGGGATCTTTCATGCAACTGGGCACCTACCAGGGCTCACCCAGCTGCCAGGATGAGCTTTGCCCAGGGACCCACAGCGTGGAGGGGAGAGTGACACGCAGCAGGGTTCATCCTAAGTCCAAACAAGCAGGGACTAGGAAGAAAATTAATTCTATCCTAGCCAAAAGCAGGACACCAGGGAAGCTCCTCATCTGTGCTAAACGGAGCAAGAACACAGTGCCTTCTTTCCTGGATCCTGTCAGGATCCCTGATCCAGGGATCAGGCGAGGGCCTGGATGTGTTGTGGGATCCCCAGCACAGCCGCAGCCCCTGGATGTCCCCACACTGCAATCCCTGGGGCTTTTAGGGCCCGAAGCACAGATTGTGTCCCACGGAGTGTGCCCTACAGGGGGGCTGCATTACAAAGTCATTTACTGAAAATAAAAAGCCCGAAGCCCCAAGCAAATGCAGGGTAATTGCAGGGTTTTCAGGCGTGAGGCTCTCTGAGTCTGCACACAGCGCTGTGATCAACCAGACTCCAGGAACCCTTGCCAAAACCCACCCCAAGCGCTGCCTGACACACCTCCCAGGCTCACAAACAGCTTCTCAAACCCTCCCTGCTCCTCTCCTGCTCTGGAGGAGGGAGGCTGGTGGCAGGAGGCAGCAGGAGGGCTGGGATGCTGCACATCTGGCAGCTGCAGAACTCGGGATCGCTCCTGTGCCCAGGCTCAGGGGTGAAACAGGCAGCAGGGCACCGTCCAAGAGAAGGTGCTGCTCCCCTGCCTGCTCCCCCTCAGCCTCGCAGGGGGGCTGAAGCTGCTGGATGCTCTACAAAGAGCAGCCGGGAGCCAGCACGGGCAGCAGAGGTGTTAAAATTCCCATCACGGCCCGCGAGGAGACATCCCCAGCATCCCACTGCAGAGCCAGCTAATCCTGCCAGGTTAATTCTCATCCTCAGTTCATTCCAGTTTATTAAAGCCAGCAGGAACCCTGCAGAGGATTCATTACCTGTGTCACTCGAAGGCAAGGCTGGGCCTTAATGAGTTGAGAAATGGGGGAGCGGTGCTGGGCTGGGCCCTTCCCGGCTGCGGGGATTCCCGGGATTCCTGCAGCCCCGTTCCCATGGTGGGCAGTGCTGTCACAAACGAGAGCCACGCGCGGGTTCTGAACGTTCTGCAAGATTCCAAGCTTCATCCAGACACATCTGGCTCCCATTTCCTCCCTTACACCTGCTGTCCCCAGCTCTACCCAAACCCCCAGCCCAGCCCAGCCGGCCTTGGAGCTCACCAGCTTCTATTTGCTGGGGATTACTGGCAGAGGGCAAAAGGAGATGAATTTTCAGCTAGGTGAGCGAGCACATTACCAGCCAGAGAGATGGCAGCTGCTGCAGTACATCTTCATCCCTTTAAATAGTTCCCAGCCTTCCCCCCGCAGAGCCGGGCTGGCTGTGGGAGAGAGATCTCTCCTAATTAATCTAGTCCTCTCCATCGCTGCTGAAACAGAGCTGGAGCTGGCGGATAAAATATTGCAGGAGCTAACAGAGGATGGCAGGCTTGGGGTAGCGAGGCAGAAAGCAGCGCTGGACTTCAGCCGAAGGGGTACAATTATTTTACCGCCACACTATGCCTCTATTCCCAGACCTGTCTGGCATCTTCCAGCACCAGCCTGCTTTTTTCATCTGGGTTTTATCCCCCCCTGCCCATTTTTCACTCCACTCCCTTTTTTCTCACCGGGTGGCTATTTAATTTGTTGTATTCCACGCTTTCCTTTTCATGAACAAAAAAACCCCCTTGCATCTGAGCTTTCTTTTTCTCTCTTTCTCTCTCATTTCATTTTCAAAAATTTTGCTCTTTGTGGAAAAAAAAAAGAGGGGGGGGAAAGAATGGGATGGAAAATGCTAAAGGAGGCAGGAGATGAAAGTGGCTTTTACTCACAAGAGGGAGGATGCAAAAAGGAGTGAAGAGAGCATTGGACGCCACTCACACAATTATTTTGGCCATACAGGAGTGAGACATGTCGGACAACAGCTTTCAAGGGCTGCAGCACAGCAGCCCAAGCCATGCCCAACGTCACTGTGGCATCCTAAAAAGCTGGCAGAACAACACCCTGGGTATGCTTGGGAATCACTTGTCTCCTGCATGGGGCTGGGCCGCTGTCACCACCTCAGGAAGGCACTGCCTTCCTCCTCAGTGCTCTCCCCATCCATCATCTTCCCTAGCAGCTCTGCTTCTCTGCTCCACCTCCTCACCTCCACCCACTGTCCCTGGGAATCCTTTTTTTCTTCCCGGAGCAGCATTTTGGCCCCCCACGCCTTCACCACCGAGCAGCTCAGCAAAATCTGCACACACAGCCCCCCAGCACTTTGCCTATTTAAGCCCAAGCAGGTGTGCTCAAGGAGGAATATTATCTGCAAGAAGCAGAATGCCTAGAAAAACCATCTTTACTGGTGATCAGAGAAATTGAAACAACAAACAGAGCACAGGAGGGATGCAATCCCTCGTTTAAACCTGAGCGAGGAATCTTGCTGCCAGATCTGGGCTCTGCTGATGAGTGTGTTTAAAAACCAGTGGGAAGGCTTGCAATGCTCACAAGGCCAAATTCACCCCAGAAAAAAGGCCCCTGGCTCCCTATTTGGCCGAGACAGAGGAAGAGGCACAGAGAATATTACCAGGGTTTGCCTCAGGGGAAGAGGGAAAACAAATTACTGTAGATCATCAAAGCTACCAAAGCGCCCACAGCCACCCTCATCTGTGCTGATAGCAGGGACTGGCTTTCCTGGCCCCTGAAAGATTGAAAATACCATCAGGAAATCAAAGTAAATGACACCTGTGTGCCAGCAGCCTCCCACCTAGAGCTGCCGTGCCTCCCAGTATGCCCAAGGCAAACCTGCTCACTGCTAAATGCTATTTCATCCTGCCTGGCTGGCCTTCATCCCCGAGTTTTTACCTTCTCTCCTCCCCCATAAGGCTTTAAAGAGCATCCTGGTGCTCCAGTGATAGCTCTCAATTACTGCAAAGCCAGGAGGTGTTTGCTTTTAATAAGTTTTCCTAAAGAGCAGAGCAGTGGTGCTTAAAAGGGATGGATCTCTGAGCTCTGCCAGGCTGGGACCGTCCAGAGGCAGCAGCTCCGGCTCCCAGCGCTGTGCCAGGGCCGTGCACATCTCCTGGATGCCTTGGACACTTTTCCCTGCTCATCCCTTGGCTCTCTAGCCTGGGGCTCCCTCTGCCTGTCACCACACTCTGCTCGCTGTCCACTGTCCCCAGGGCTGGGGACATTCGGGGCTGCCAATGACCATCAGGGGCCAGACCAGACCTCCAAACATCACCAGTACCTCCTCCTGGAGGTTCCAAATCCACGACCCAAGGCCAGAGTCACGTTATTAGGGGAGCAGGGGAAGGTTTCCCGTCAGCTCACGTCCAGCAGAGCTCAGCTCTCACCTCCTCCTGCCTTCTCCTTGGCAGCAGCCACTGAGAGCATCAGCGAGGCACCAGCACCTCCTCTGGAGGTTCTACCACAACTGGAATTTGCTGGCAGCTCAAGTTTTAAAAATACTGATGGCTGTTAGACACACAGTACAAAAAAAAAAAAAAAAACACCCTCACCAAAATCAGTAATTATCTGGGCTTAAGTAGAAATTAATTGCAGCCACCAGGAGCGTGCAGCAGGAGCGCTGGTGACACACGCAGACGTGTCATTCCCAACGAGCGTGGGGGGACAGCAGCATCCACGTTGCCATGGCTCTGCAGATCTTACAGGCTTTCCCACAGCAATGGTAAAAATAAAATCCAAAAGTATTCCGAGCTCGGATTTGCCTCCCCGCTAAGCATGGAGTTCTTATTGCCAGGTTGGGAAATGGTCCTTAACAGCAGCTCTTCCCAGGGGAACGGGGACATCCTGGCCACAGGGGACAGCCAGTGGCAAAGAGAGAGCGCTGGCATTGCAGAATGTGTTCCCTGGGCTGGGTATGCCAGAGCCTGGCAGGGATCAGGGACCTGGGAAACCTCAGCCAGGGCTGCTGGAAGCCCGACTGGGAGAGGATGGCAGAGCCCTGCATGTTTAGGGGGGGATGGCAGCAGCTTTCACTCCACAGCTCAGGTGGGACACAGAGGGAGGTGACTGCACAGCTGCACAGCACAAAAATGGCACAGAAGTGACAAAAGACTTTTGCAAAGCTCTGGTAATGCCAGGGAGTGTTGCCACCCACCGCCCCTCCCTGGAGCCCTACACCAAGCCACAGGAAAGGCACAGTTTGCCTTCAAACGTGTCCTGTGCTTCTCAGATGTGCAATTCAGCTGCACCTGGATCCTTCTGTCCCCAACTCCACGCTCCCAGAGGAGCAAACTCTTCTCGGGTTGCTCTTTGCGGCAGAAACAGATCAGCTCTGCCAGGCTCCATCATTCCCTCGTGCCTCAGCTCCAACAGGCAGGTGGAGAGAGCCCGAACCCTGCTCTGTAGAGCCTGCCAGGATTAGTTTGCAGGTTCTGTTCACCTCGTGCCATCATTTCCCATGTCTGGAATTCTGCTGTGTTATCTACGCTGCCACCACAGCCGGCAGCTCCCCCTGCCCCACACACTGCCCCTCTTTGGAGGATTCCATATCCTCTCCACTGCACTCCTGGTCTTCTCCCTCCTCCTGCAGCAAACCTGGGGGCACCACGGGCTGGCAAAGCCAGAGGCAGCAGCTTTGGGCTCTCCCTTCTCCCTGTTCAGCGATGGAGCATCCCCAGCCAGGCTCTGTCGCACCTTGAGGAGATAAAGACGGGACAGGAGTTTTAAACTGTTTATCAGCACAATGTGAAGCCTCCAAAAGGGAGAGCATGATAAATTCACCCAGAGAATCAGAGGCACAGAGCACAGGGTGATGACTTATCCTTCACCATACACACAGATTTATTAAAAATTTAAAATTGCTACATAGATCTAAAGGGCCGGGTTATTTATTTTTGCAAGGCTGATCAATCACATATGTCCCCACAGGATACCAGACCTTTAACTACTCATCTGATTATGCCTGCTCTACCTGCTCCAGCCCAAATGCTTAATATTTCATCCACATGGCTCCTGGGCAAAGCCGGAGTGGAGCCTGATCTCCTGGCAGAGCCTTTGGATTTTATCAGCTCCTACTCAAGGGCAGAGGTGGAAGGAGAAGAATAACTTTTCTTTTATCCTCTGCCCCTCCTTTCAAAGCTACAGATTTATCTTCAGTCATCACCAGCCTAAAAATACAGGGGTTTTGATCATGAATGACAGAGGTGATGTGGTGTTTCATCTCCCTGGGGAAGGGATGGCCTGAGAAGTCCTGGCAGTGACACATGGGCTCACCTGCCTCTCCTGCAAACCACGTTTTAGCAGCAGAACTGAGGCTTTCCATGGAGAAGGAGAGGAAGTGTCGGAAAGGCGGGTTCTTGGAATCTATAAACTGCAAGGAAAAGCTCACACCGCCTCCCTGAGCTGGCTCCAGCCATGTGTTTAATCTCACCCCCGTCTCTGCAGCCCACCTGCAAATGTTGCACGGGCAGGACAAAAATGCAGCTCCGGGCTGGAGGGTGAGTCCATGGCAGGGCTGGGGGCCCTCCCCACAGCTCAGCATCCTCCAGGGCACGTCCAAAGCACTGAGGGAATTCTCCAGCCAGACACGCTGGGGACTGCTGCTGCAGGGGGGCTGATCTGTCCCCTGGGAGGATGAAGATGCTCAAAGCGTCTCCATCCAGCCTGGGTTTTGCAGCAGACACACAACCAGCAAAGGAGGTGACAGCAAATCACCTCTTTGGGAGTCAGCAGCACTAAACACCTCCACACCCACCTGTTGCATCTCTTGGCATGTTCAGGCTCCAGCCAGCCTCTGGAACCCAATCCCCATCATCACCCCGATGGATGAGGGCAGAGGATGCATTGAGGTCTAGCTGGGAAATCTCCACTGCTCCCCACGGAGCATTCTGGATGGGACAGAGCCCCTTTGCAGCCCCAGGCTGTGTTATTTATTCCATGTGTCCCCTTGGTGCACGGGGCTCATTGAATGGTGATGGCAGCGCTAAGCAGCCCCTGTGCTGTGAGAGCGGAGCCAGCCAAGGCTCTGAAATCGTGTAATTTTTTGCATGACTGAGTGTGCAGATGTAATAAAAAAAAAAAAAAACCTAAAAAAAAAAATGGAAAGAAAACTAAAGAAAGAAGGGGGAAATCAGGCCCTTAAATGAATCTGTGATTGATGGCAAGGAATGGTTGGAGGAGCTGAGTTACAAGGATGCCAATGAG
This sequence comes from Picathartes gymnocephalus, assembly GCA_013390045.1. Classification (NCBI taxonomy): domain Eukaryota; kingdom Metazoa; phylum Chordata; class Aves; order Passeriformes; family Picathartidae; genus Picathartes; species Picathartes gymnocephalus. The sequence goes on along the minus strand of WEKY01019623.1, from coordinate 5,511 downwards.
GAATTGTCCCCCTCTGACGCAGGGAGCAAAAGACATCCCCTGATCAAAGCTGTGCCCCCCTCGGAGCAGAGGTGCTCTGTCAGACCTCCTCTGTGAGGAGCAATAGGCTCATTAGCAGACCCAGAACTCATTAGGGAAATGAGGAGATGGCAATTACCCCTCCAGCCATGCTATGGCGTGCCCTCCGTCTGGTCGGAGAAAAATGATGGGAAAGTGACTGGGAGAGAGAAAAGCTGAACCCAGACCACTGAGATTTTCCTCCATCCGTGCCACAGGAAAACCCTGCAGAGCTGTTGCAGACTGAGGTGCCTCTTCTGAGAGCTCCTTCCCTCCTTTGCCAGGTCACACTTCTCCATCCAAGTCCTTTCCAGTGCTCCCAGCAGAGCTACAGCCACCAGTCCCTGCCCTGAGATGCCCAGGGCCATGTCCCTTTGTCCCTCTGCCTCTCAGCAGGTGCACAGGCCTAGCAGGGGTGACAGATCCCTGGAGCAAGGTGAAGGATAGCATCTGGCATCCCCTGCTCTATTTCTGCATCTCAACAAACCCCACAAGCAGGAATTCGCCCTCCTAGCTCAGGTCCCTCAGCCGAAGCCAATGTTCAACCTGCTCCTGAGGCTTTGCACGGCTGTGGGTGCAAAGCAAACACCCCAGCACGGCCAGGGCACATCCAGGGAAGATTAATAAAGCCTGTAGGACTGACAAGGAAAGGCTGACAAGTGGAAGAGCTGGCTGTTAATATAATTCCAGGCACGCCAGGTGCCCCTATCGCCCACATCAGGAAGAACAAAAAGAGTTTTCAGAAAAATCACGGTCAGTTAGCTAAAGATTTATTAATTTTATTCTTAGCGTGCTTTAATTGCACCTATAAATTTAAAATGAACTGAGTCTGCACTGCATGAAGTGACTGCATTCACCTAAAAAAATTACACTTCAACTTTTAATTCCACTTGAGCTGCGCGCGGGCACCGCAGCAGCGCCGCTCCCGCCCGGCAGCCTGGGCTCAGCCCTCTGGAAATTGCCTTGGCAATCCCATTCCACCTCGGCCGAGCACATACATTTTTTAAAAGTTACTGCTGTGCCGTACAGAGCGACATTAATTGAGTGTTAACGAGCTGTCTGATCAGCTTCCCACTGTCCCTATTACTGGACGTCAGGGTCTCTGCAATGTCCCAATTAAATGGAATCAAAGAATACTTAATGCACAGTAAACCTTGTTCCCAGCCACTTGAACTGATTGCCCAGTTGTTCCCTTTATTTGGGACCCCATTAAGCCGTGCTGCACAAGCTGTGTTGCCCAAGCAGCTCCTGTATTCTCAGTTTAAATGGAGATTTTCGGGGGTTGGAAGTTTGGGATGGCAGACTCAGCATCTCGCATTCCATCCCAAAACAGGGTGGTGCAGAGAGACAGGATGAGAGGAAATGGCCTCAAGTTTCACCAGCTTAGATATTAGGAAAAGGTTTTTTTCATGGAAAAAGTTGTGAAACATTTAAAAAGACTACCCAGGGAAGTGGTGGAATCATCATCCTGGGAAGTGTTAAAAAAACACAGAGATGTGGCACTTGAGGACGTGGTTTAATGGTGAACACAGTGGTGGCTGGGCCTGATGATCTTAAAGGTCTTTTCCAGCCTTAAAAATTCTAGGATTCTAGAACAGAATCATCATAATTCAAATTGGGCACCTGGACTCAATAGGTATTTTGTAGCTCCTGTTTTATTTAACCATCTCCAGTGATAAAGATGGGAAGGGAGAAAATAACTTGGATCACTGAAGAAGAAATCCCAACATCCCAATTCCAACAGAAATACAGAGCCTACAAGAACCCACTGGCAACACAAAGTAAGCTCAGGACATAGGGAAGGACCAGCAGACCCTCCCCGCATATCTGCTCTGGGCTGGCAGGCTGCTTTGGCATAAAATAAAGTGCTTCTGGTTTGCCATCCACCTCAGCTTGGGTGGGAAATACAAGTGCCAGAGATTCCCTGAGGGAAAGCCCCCCAGGACCTTGCTGTACTCTCTGTGGAAACACCCAGGGATGCACGAGGCCTCCCAGCTTTGTCTTTCCTACTCCCAGATGGACTCATCACCAGAAATGAGGGGTCAGTGAGGTCGTTCTGGCCAGGGGGGAAGGAAACAGCTTGGCAGAGCACGCGGCTCCCATCACAAAATTTCTTTGGAGCTCTTGAATCGGCACTCCGAAGGTTAAGAGCATCCCTCCCGCCAGGATCACACGGGGCCACCAGGATTGCTGCAGAGAGACTCATCACATCCTCCTTAATGCCAACACTGCTCCAGCCAGGCCATACAACAGACCCATGTCCCACAGAAAATCCAGGGATGGCGACAGAGCAGGGAGTCCCGCCCGCATTTTCCAGCTGCAGGAGGAAAGCTGCTCCCGCTGTCTGCGGGCTCGGCGGTGACACCAGTTGAGATAAAAGAGAATTTAAGGTGCAGAGGAGAACCAAGCAGATCCTTGTAGATTGGAGGCAAACAAGATAAGGGAGCAATGATTAATACAGACACATTACGCCGGGACAATTCCGAGCACACGCAATTTTGGCAGATGGGAAAACGCGATAGCGCCGCGTGCTTACAGTCCCTGAGCCGAGGTTTCCCCGAGTCAGCCTCAGCCAGCCACACTCTGGGGGCAAAGAAAACAGACTTTTAAGGATCATCAGCATCTGGTTTCAGTAGAGAAGCCCACACTTCACCGAGGAGGGCATTCCTGGAGCTCAGGCAGTAACAGTTTTGTTCGTTGTTATTTTACAAGGCGTCAGAGGAGTGCGCAGCACAATTATCGGAGCCTTCAGCTCCCCCTGCTCCCCTAAATGGAACAGTCAAGGAAAATAGTCTAATTTGACAATTTTCAGTCAGTTGAAAGGATACGTGGAGACGACATGGAAGAAGGGAAGCATATTATTCACTATTTGATAAATTATCCCCATTGTGCGGATGGCAAAGCTGAGCAGGGACAGCACGGAGGGTTTTGGCAGCCCCAAAGGGCAGCGCTGTTGTGTTGGATGGACAAACAGCCCTGCTTTGCTCAGCCCCTGCCTGTGAAGCCACGAACCCAAAGGAACAGGGGGAAGATGTTTGCCAGAGTCCAAAATTCATCGCCCTCTTCTGCCACCTCCACGTACCCCTCTGCTCCTGGAAAGGGCCTCATTTTGATCACACTTTTCCCTGTTTTTCTGCTATTTCCCCACCAGTTCTTATCCTGGTGTGGGTAACAACCCCAAGCACAAGTCTGGGTAGTGATTTCCTGCTCCTCCCAGCCCCAAACAATGCTCACACCCCAAGGGAACACCCATCGCTCTCCCAGACAAGTTCTCTGGGATCCGTGTGAACACAGACACCTCCTCCCCACACACCTGCACCCCAAACCCCATCCCCACCGCTCCCAATCCACGCAAATGTATTCATGAATTCGCTCACAAAGTTCTCCCTGTGCTCGAGCGGGTGCTGCTTGTAATTGCTGGCGGCCAAAATCTGTTCTGTTTTTTCTGGCTGAGGTACCAGGCAATCATCAGCTGTAATTATTTCGAGTCTTGTTACAGATGGATCTCGGAGCTTTCAGTCTTAAGCAGAATTCATTATTCAAATGCTGGCTCCAGCCTTCTGCAGAGGGGTGGGCATGGGTGCTGCCGGCCCCCTGCAGCCGCCGCCAGTGACAAATGTTTGTGGGGAAAGTGAGGATGTGGTGGGATCTGCTTGTCAAAGCCACCCCTGCAGCTCCCTGCGATTCCCACCCAGCACATGCCTTGGCTCAGGTTTGATCCCAGGGGAGTGGGGGTGCCTGAGGGGAGCAAAGCTGGGGGGCTGTGGGGAGCTGGGGCTGGCTGGGGATGTGGTCAGTGCCAGTCGTGCCAGGTCCAAAAAACTCCAAATTCCAGCTCCAAGCTCACTTTGGATATATGACAGTAAGAGAGGAGTCCTGGGGACGCGGGAGTGACTCCAAGCACCTGGACAAGGTGTTACTGGACCAAATCATGGATTCATTAAGGTTGGAAAGCACCCCCAGGATCACAGAGTCTGTTTAACCAATCACTGCCTTGTCATCTAAACCAGAGCACTGAGAGCCAGTCCAGGCGTTAAATGGCAAAAGTGAAGTTGAAAAGGGAATAGATTGGAACTTTTTATTAACCAAGCCACCAATTTCAGCCTTTTATCTTCAATTTTGGAACTGCAAACATCAAACACTCCGAGATCCTTAAAATATACCGGGCAAAAAACGTTCCCTTACCAAGGGAAAGCACCTGCAAGGACAGCAGCCAGCTCAGGGCAGGGCTCCCTGCGGTGCTCAGGCACAGGTACCTGGGGACCTGCCACTGAAAATCCCCGTGTGATGCTCCGGGAGTCACAATTTACAGCAGGAAGACTCAAAGCCCAGCGGGAGCATCAGCTGTGGCTGCACAGTGCCCACCCAGCTGCACACCTCGCTCCCCTCTGGCTCAGAATTCCCTGTCACAGAGCCAGCACATCCCTCTCCTCCTTCCATACGGATTTCAGGTTTATGATGCATCAAGATTTGCAAGGATAGCATCTAATGCCAAATCTTCAGGGTTTGTGTGGGAAAAGTAAAAAGGGGATGTTTCCTGACTGCCCCCCAGGCCCGAGCAGGGGCAACATCCAATTTAAAAAGTCAATATTTTCTGCTTGAAATCTCAATCATCTTCTTTTGTTGGTTTATTTTTTTTTTCCTTTTGATCCAAAAAGATGGGTTTTTTTGGTCAAAGTTTCCCAGGAGGAGGGGGAGAGGGATGCTCATAGCAGGCAGCAAAGTGTTGCTAATCTTATGCACATACAAAATGGAAACACTGCTTCCTGGTGGGATTGCTGCTATTTTGTTTTTATAAAAATTTTAATCTCTGTATCCCTCCTGCTACTGTTTGTATTTTTCGTGTGTCTATTTGAAAAGCAAACAACACTGCCTGCTCCTGTGGTGCTCTGGGTTTGGGTTTTGCTTTACACTTATTTATTTTGCTCAGCAGTTTAAATTATTAGTCCCTGACCCTGCAAATATCTTGTTGCACGTGGATCCTGGGGCACACAAGCGAGACGTGCCCGGGGTTTATTTGCACTTGTGAGCAGAGCCCTGGGCACAGGGGGAGGTAAATGAATTTGAACTCCAAAGAAACAAACTCTGGTGATGCCCCCCAGCACAGAAGCCAATTGGAGGTTTGTTTGTTCACCACCCCTTGGTTCAGGCTGGAAATGGCATGGGGAGGGGCCAGGAGGGGCTTGAACGGATCTGGGTGATGCCAGGGGATGTTGCTGTGTCCCTCTCTAAGCTGGGAAAAGAGAAGGAGAAATCCGCTCCTGCTCCATCTCCGCTTCCACCCCACCAGTCCCCACTGGCTTAGGGACCAGAGAGAGAAAACAGCAACAAATTCTGTATTGTATCATGAACATGATTTCATGATCATGGAATTATAGGGTTCTTGATATTTGCTGAAATGAGAAGGAATATCCATAAGACTCTTACACTGGACTTTGGCCTACTTAGGAGACT
>WEKY01019621.1:0-25493 GCA_013390045.1 Picathartes gymnocephalus | reverse complement strand
AAAAAAATCTGATTCTGCTTTAACTGTCAACCAGCAAAATAAGCACCTTCCCTGGATGGGACTTTGTTTGTTCTTTCATTCAATAATTTTTCACTCAGGGTGTCCAGCTGCCATGGGAGCATGGTTCTTACAGCTTCTCTGAAGACTGTCCTGACACTCTTCATTACCACACACAATCCCACACGAGTCTCAGCTCTGCGCAACTTGCCCCCAAATGTGTCTTTTGGGCAGCAAAGGCCATTAACACTAATAGCAAGGTGAAAATCAATCTGTGAAACCAGACCTCAGCCCGTTATCACTCTTTAAGCAAAGAGTGTTTAAAGGAAGGAGTTAAATTAAACTCTAGGATGTTCACTGAGTTAGATCTGAGAGGACTCCTGCTATTGAAGGGTGGATCTGAGTGCTGATGGGAGAGGCTCCTGACTGAGCAGGCAATAGAATGGAGTTTGTACCTCCTGTTCTGTTGCAGGGATCCATAGTCTGCTCCGACTCGGATCAGCTGTTGTTTTGTAATTTCTTTGGGCCACCTGCTGTGAGTACTAATTCTGTAGATAGCAAAGCACCCAGAGGATAGGTGGGGCACAAATACTCTACTTTAATTGAACTGGGAAAGTATCAGATACTAACACAATGCTGAAAGTTGTACTTCTCATGTGCTATTCTTTCCTAGGCATTAAGTACAATAAATGCAGAGTTTACAAACCATCAAGTTTAATGTACTAAAAAACAATTAGTAAATATGATCCTCCAGAGAAGTTTCCCTCCATGTCCTCTCCATTCAAATATTCCTTAAGCTTAGTAGCAAAACTGAGCATCTCTCACCTCATGCTATTACTTTCTTCGTAATTTGTGGATGGTTGGTAATAACACTGGAGGAAATCTTCCTCCCAGACTAGCACTGCAGGAGTGCCTATCTGCAATGCAGATGCCTGCTGCTTTCAGTACGTGACATCCACAAACGTCAATAATCTTAGAAGAGCAAAGGGGAAAAAAAGAGGGGAAAAAAACCCCTTAACCAATTAGGTGCCACTTATTTATCCATGGAACTTACCTATTTTCAAAAGCTTACCAATCTGATCAGATTACGCTAATATAAATACACAATAACCAAAAAATTTTTTCATCATATATCACATATAGTGAGAGTGAAGAGTACATAGCACAGAAATACTGTAATTCACCAGTCTTCTAGGCATTTGCTGATGCCTGGAGCATCTAGTTCTTAATTCTGCTCCTAGTACTTCTACAAATTCTGCCGTATAACTTCAAGCAGGTTATATCATCTTCTTGTAACCTGCTTGAGGTTATCCCAGTCCCATGAGCCTTACCAATAATATGGAATAGAATCATAGACTCGTTTAGGTTGGTAAAGACATTTAGGATCCTCAAGTCCAACTGTTAACCTGGCACAGCCAAGGTCACCACCAAACCATGTTCCTGAGTGGCACACCTACACATTTTAAAATATTTTCAGGGATGATGACTCAAGCACTTCCCTGGGCAGCCTGTTTCAATGCTTGACAACCCTTCCAATGAAGAAATTTTTCTCGTTTTAACATCTTGTCCTACCAGTTGTTACCTGGGAAAAGAGACCAATTCCCTACTGACTGTAGCCTCCTTTCTAGTGGTTGTACAGAGTAAGGTCTCCCCTGAACCTCCTCTTCTGTAGGCTAAACAACCCCAATCTCCCTCAGCTGCTCCTCACAGAACTTATGTTCCAGAGCCTTCCCCAGCTCCAGTGCCCTTCCCTGGACATGCTCCAGCACCTCAATGTCTTTCTTGCAGTGAGGGGCCCAGAACTGAAGAAAGGATTCAACTGGACACTGGACGCTACGGACCTCACCAGTGCTGAGTTCAGAGGGACAATCCCTGCCCTGGTCCTGCTGGCCACACTATTGCTGGTACAGGCCAGGATCCATTGGCCTTCTTGGCCACCTGGGCACACCCTGGCTCACGTTCAGCTGCTGCCACCAGCACCCCCAGCTCCTTTTCCTGTGGCAGCTTTGCAGCCACTCTGCCCCAGCCTGTGGCACTGCCCGGGGTTGTTGTGACCCCAGGGCAGGACCCAGCACTGGGCCTTGTTGAACCTCACACCACTGGCCTTGGCCCATCGATCCAGCCTGTCCAGATCCCTCTAGATCAGCATTCCTGCCCAAATTGGTGTCATCTGCAAACTGACTGAGCATACACTTCATCATTAAANTGGAACATACCACCTGGGAAAGTATAACATAACATAAGGCTGAGCTGACATCTGGACAGTAAGAACATCTAATAATTTTTGTACAACTTAGTTTTATTCTTATTTTCAGCATTGTGGAAGTGATATGTCACTCACCATGGCTGTAGATACATGTGATATCAATTAGAAATATATAATTCTACATAAGAATTTAGAACTTTAATGTTCATGACCTAGAATAATATGTATACAAACAAGTCTGCAAAATGCTTCTTGAGAAGATGCAGATAATGTCTTTATTTTATTAAATGCCATGAATTCAGGTAGATGGTTAGGCTGTGGAAATGGATGGACGTGATATATAATGTTAAAACATCTGTAACCCAAGCAGGCCATAATGCAGTGAAACAGCAGCTGGTTGTGGTGGTGGCTAGGTTTCAAAGCATGCCACAAGCATACTCACACTGCAAGATCTGTTATTGCCAAAGGAAGGGGATCAGAGATAAAAAAAAAAACAAGTTTGCCTTCTGGAACATGCAGAATAAAACAGGTACACTGACAAAGAAGAGGCTAGCAATATAATTAATAACAGGAAAGTGATGGAAATGAGAAATGAAAAAGAGATGGAGATCAATGAAGCTTTGAGAAAACTGGTCTAGTGGAATGTGTCCTTCTCCACAGCAGCTGGATTAGAACTAGACAATCTCTAAGGTTCCTTCCAACCCAAACCATTCTGTGTTTCATGACATGCAGAATCCCTTCAGAAACATCTCCTTCCTTTATTACAACTGCTTTTTTGAACTAACAGGTTAGGGGAAGAGAGCCACTTGGAAAAACTCCTAGCTGGATAGTATACTTTTTTGCCAAATCCAACTGAAGTAAACACAGGTATACACAGCTCAATCACTTTCTGTTTCTTGCTTAGAATAAAAATTACTTAGGGAAGATACCTGGGTCATTGTGGGTGTTTCCACCTCCTCCCACCAGGGTATGCAGAGACAAAATCAGACTTCTGCATTTTTATGAAGAGGTTGAGTTAGGCCCTCAAACAAAAGCTCTGCCTTTTCCAGGTCATGGCAGCTGGAGAGTGGCATTCAAGAAAAAAAATACTGCTCATTTACTGGAAAGACAAAGGTAGATAAAACAGTCTCTGCCAGAAGAGCCCTTAGTCCTCCTCAACTACTTCTACACTGATTTCAGCTTCTTGTTTTTGACTGAGATTGCAGCTGAGTTTTGAGCATGTTCCCTGATTTCTTCAGTGATAGTTTCACAGGTATCTCTTTTCTGCAAGATTATCAAGTCCAACCTTCAGCCTAATATCATTATACCCACTAAGCCATATCATGAATTGCCATATTCACTAGCTTTTGGAACACTCCAGCAATGGTCTCCACCAGCTCGCTGGGGCAGCCTGTTCCAGTGCTTAACCAGTCTTTCAGTGAAGAAATTCTCCCTAATCTCAAATCTAAACCTCCCCTCATGCAATTTGAGGCTGTTTCCTCTTGTACTATCACCAGTTTTCTGGGAGAAGAGACTGACCCCCCACACAGCTACAACCTCCATTCAAGCAGCTGTAGAGTATGATAAGGTACCTCCTGAATCTTCCTTTCTCCAGGCTAAACAATCCCAAGCTCTGTCTTACACTCCTCATAGGATTTGTGTTCCAGACCCTTCATCTGCTTCATTGTCCTTCTCTGGACATGCTCCAGCACCTCAATGTCTTTCTTGCAGTGAGGGGCCCAGAACTGAAGAAAGGATTCAACTGGACACTGGACGCTACGGACCTCACCAGTGCTGAGTTCAGAGGGACAATCCCTGCCCTGGTCCTGCTGGCCACACTATTGCTGGTACAGGCCAGGATCCATTGGCCTTCTTGGCCACCTGGGCACACCCTGGCTCACGTTCAGCTGCTGCCACCAGCACCCCCAGCTCCTTTTCCTGTGGCAGCTTTGCAGCCACTCTGCCCCAGCCTGTGGCACTGCCCGGGGTTGTTGTGACCCCAGGGCAGGACCCAGCACTGGGCCTTGTTGAACCTCACACCACTGGCCTTGGCCCATCGATCCAGCCTGTCCAGATCCCTCTAGATCAGCATTCCTGCCCAAATTGGTGTCATCTGCAAACTGACTGAGCATACACTTCATCATTAAAAAAGGTATTAAACAGAACTGGCCCCAGTACTGAGCCCTGGGGAACACCACAGGGGACTGTGTGCCAGCTGGACGTAACTCCATCCACCACTACCTCTCCGCCTGGCCATACATACAGTTTTTTACCCAGTGAACAGCAAACCCTTTGCATTTGTGGGCTGCCAGTTTCTTCAGAATGATGTGAAAAACACTGTCAAAGTCAATACTGAAGTCCAGGTAGACAACATTCACATTCTTATTCACTAATCAGCTCATCTTGTCATAGATGGAGATCAGGCTGGTCAAACAGCAGGATCAGCCTTTCAAAAACCGCTGTTGGCTGGGTCTGATTCCCTGGTTGTCATGTGACGGCACTTAGGGTGATCTGCTCCAGACTGAGAGGCCTGTAGTTCCCTGTGTCCTCCTTCTGACTCATCCTGTAGATGGACATGAAATTTGCCAGCCACCAGTCACCTGGGACATCCCAAGTTGGACAGGACTTCTGGTAAAAGATGCAAAGTGGCTCAGTGAGCGCTTCCACAGTGCCCATAGAGGAGTCTCATCTGACCCCCACAGACCTATGTGTGTCTACGTGGTGTAGAAGATTGCTGACCATTTCCTCTTGGATTGTGGAAGCTTCATTCTTCTCCCCATTCCTGTCTGCCAGCTCAGGGACCTGGGTCCTCACAGAACTTCTGGTCTTGTTATTAAAGACTGAGGCAAAGAAAGCATTAAGTATCCTCAACCCTTTCCTCCTCTTTTGTCACTATGCTTCCACACAGCATCCAATAGAGGATGGAGAGTGTCCTTTTATCTGCTAATGTGTCTATAGAAACATTTAAAACTATGTTTTATGGCAGTAGCCAGATAAAATTCTAGTTGGACTTTGGCCCTACTAATTTTTTCCCTGCATAACTTCACAACATCCTTGGAGTCCTGCTGAGTTGCATGTCCCTTCTTCCCAAGGTCATAAACGCTCCTTTTTAACCTGAGTTCCAGCCAAAGATCTCTTTTCAGCCAGGCTGGTCTTCTTTCCCACTGTCTTGTCTTTCAGCACATGGGGATGGCATGCTTCTGCACCTCTAGGATTTCCTTCTTGAAAAACCTCCAACATTCCTGGACACTTTTGCTCTTCAGAACTGCCTCCCAATGGACTCTGGCTACCAGTCTCCTACACTGCCATCTGGAAGTCCAAGGCAACAGTTCTGCTGATCTGCCTCCTTACTACTCCAAGAATCAAAAACTCTAACATTTCATTATTCCTATGCCTAAGACAGCTTCCAACCATCACATTGCCCACACATCCTTCTCTGTTCACAATGGGATGCCTTCCTTAGTTGGCTCACTCAACAGCTGTGTCAGAAAATTGTCTTCCATACATGTCAGCAATCCCCGTAGGATGCAAATATATCAGGACAGAGGTGGGATTAAGACTGTAGGCTACTTTTTAAAGACAGCAGAATGATTCTAGAACTATTTGTACCTATTCTTCCATGAACTCTAATTCCTTTTTTTTTCCTTTATCTAAAGCAAAGGACAGAAAAATTAAAAGAAAATTAATCCAAGGTAATCTACTCCTGTAGATCCAAGTAAAATCTACTCCTGACTTTCACTTTTGTGTGCTGTCCTTTCATTTATGTGTCCTGAAGCCTCAGCTTGAAGATGTTGTTTTCCATCTCTGTAGGGACTTTTATATACTTGAGGGTAGACTTGTTCACAGCTAAAGAAAAGTTGTCTAGACCATTATTTATGATAATTGTTTTTTAAAACACTCTTGACCAGAATTTAATACCAAGTTTCATGATAAAGCATAGATATAAAAGTAATAAATCCAATTGCCCAACATTGTTTTCTTGACTCAGGAAACCAAGCCAGGAAGGTCTCTGAGGTATTTATGCTTCTTACCATCCAGGAAGATCCTCCAAAGTATGACCACAATATAGCTATTCTGGGATAAAAGCTCTCTCTTGCTGTCCTCTTCCATGAAGCAAAAAAAAAATTATATATCCATTCACAGGAGTCAAGCTTTCCCTGAAGTTTCGTAGACTGTGGACAAAAGAGAATAGTGTCGATTTATTTTAAATAACACAGGGCACAAAATTAATTATTGTACAAGCTGAAGCATGTCTGTTACAAACCACCAATTCTGATGAAAAAATTGCCACAGTTAGGATAATTCAGTACCAGTGTTGGTAAGCTGTTTCAATAGCTAATTATATTTGCTTAATACTTATGCACCTAAATGATAAAGTGGTACATTTAAAAAGAAATGCAGACTTCTACTTACATGATTAGCATGTTAAAGCAGGCCTGGTCTATTAACTAAAATGCCAGAAGCTTGTTGGTTTTTATATTTTGTTGTAAGTTCTGTCTTAAAGAAAACTGAAAGTAAATGAAAATGCAGAAACTATCTATCCTGTTTTGGGAAAACACAGTGTGATAACATAAGAAACTTTCATGATAGTTATAACACCTATAACAGCTATAAGTTGGGTACAAATTACTGAACAAGCTACATTTACAGTCCATTTCTAGAGGCCATAGTGAAAGACCCCTTTCCCAGATGTACTAATGCAAGATGTGTCTCCTTCACATCTGTGTAGGGTGCACATGTCCAAGGGGTGCAGGGGCAACTTGAGTGAGGAGAGGTTGGAGCTGCCTCACGCTGGAAACGTATGAGTTCATGTGGCTCCAACAAATCCACCACACACAAGACGGTGGCTCCTCCGGGAAAGAAACTTAAGAGAGGGCAAAAGTGCCAGACAGTCAGAAGAGAAAGAGGAAAAAAAAGAGAAAGAAACATGAAACATCCAGGACACGGAAGGATGAGTGGGAGGAGGTGTTGCATGGCAGTGCAGGTGTTTCTCCATTCTCCATGGACAGCCGACACAGGACTGGGTTTAAACTAAGACCACAGCCTGAGGGGAGACCCATATTCAAGCAAAGGAAGTATCAGGAGGAAGGAGTGGTAGAGAGGAAACGTTATGGACCAACCACAACTCCCATTCCCCACCCCCCTGCACTGCTCAGCATTGGAAGAGACAAGCTGGCAATGGATTGGAGCTGAGCCTGGGAAGATGGCTTTGGTTTTCACTATCTAAGCTTATGTTAACTGGCTATAAATCAAATTAATCTTCCCTATATCAAGGCTGTTTTGTCAATGACAGAAATTGGTTAATGATTTCCTTGACTTTATCTCAACCCAGGAGAGTTTTCATCTTATTTCTCTTCTTGTCCTGTTAAAGTAGGGGAGTTGGTCAGCAGTTGGAGAGACATTTGGCCACATACCATAGCAGTGGAAGACAGCAGAGCTTTAGGGAGGCTTGTAACATTGAAATGTGGGAACATAACAAAGGTAGGAAATAGTGAGGCAGTCATGGCTTGAGAACACATTATGATAGGCAGATTGACTCTGACCAGTAGCTAAGCACCCCACAGCTGTCTGCTCATTCTCCTTAAACATATGAGGGTACAGGAGAGAGATTAGGAAGAGCAAAAACCAGGAGATTCATGGGTTATGAAAAAGGCAGTTTAGTAAAAAGGAAGAAAAAAAGGAACAAAAAACCCCAAGAGATATAGAGGCCATCATTCACCATCTCCCACATGTTGGCCAATGTCCAGCCAGTATCTGGGTGATGTCTCTCTCCCTAAAGAAACCCTCTTCTCTGTTCTTATTTTAAACATGATATTATATAGATTGGAGTAACCCTCTCATCAGTTTCGTTGAGGTATCCTGGCTGTGTTCCCATCCAACTCCTTGATCACCTTCAGCCTACTCTCTGAGGGCATAATGGGAAAAAAAGAAACTAATGCTGTACAAGCCCTGCTGAGCATTTGCCAAGATACTGGTGTGTTATCAACATTGGTTTACTCACAAATCCAAAACAGCACCATTCAAGCTGCTGTGAGGAAAATTAATGCCATCTCAGCCAGACCCAGCATATTACAGCAGTCTTCATATTGAACGATTCCTCAGAGGTGATAAAACTGTTTAAGGAAGTAAAAATTAATCTTTTTATGTGTGTATTCACTTTGAGATTTGTATTCATATTGTCACCTGGGAGGTGATGATGAACTGAGAAGAAAATAGTGGAACAGGACAAGAGACAAAACAGAAAGATTTTGATGCTGTCAAGCTAGGTTCCTATCTCCTGCAGAGAAATACATTTCTTCCTTTGATTATTCATGGAGCTGATATCAAGAAAGTATTGTGGAGCTGCTCTGAAACCTTTTCCATGGAGACTCAGGCAGAAGGCAGACATGATGGATCTGCAGCAGAGTTTTTGCCTCTCTTTGTTAAATATCTGCAAACAATATAAATTCACCGGTTAGCCCATACTGACTTATTTCTATATCTCAACCTTTCCCAGGCATCCATTTTCACACTCTTTCTTCCAAATGCACTGAAAGATTTCCACTAGATAGCCACCTATGGAACATACCACCTGGGAAAGTATAACATAACATAAGGCTGAGCTGACATCTGGACAGTAAGAACATCTAATAATTTTTGTACAACTTAGTTTTATTCTTATTTTCAGCATTGTGGAAGTGATATGTCACTCACCATGGCTGTAGATACATGTGATATCAATTAGAAATATATAATTCTACATAAGAATTTAGAACTTTAATGTTCATGACCTAGAATAATATGTATACAAACAAGTCTGCAAAATGCTTCTTGAGAAGATGCAGATAATGTCTTTATTTTATTAAATGCCATGAATTCAGGTAGATGGTTAGGCTGTGGAAATGGATGGACGTGATATATAATGTTAAAACATCTGTAACCCAAGCAGGCCATAATGCAGTGAAACAGCAGCTGGTTGTGGTGGTGGCTAGGTTTCAAAGCATGCCACAAGCATACTCACACTGCAAGATCTGTTATTGCCAAAGGAAGGGGATCAGAGATAAAAAAAAAAACAAGTTTGCCTTCTGGAACATGCAGAATAAAACAGGTACACTGACAAAGAAGAGGCTAGCAATATAATTAATAACAGGAAAGTGATGGAAATGAGAAATGAAAAAGAGATGGAGATCAATGAAGCTTTGAGAAAACTGGTCTAGTGGAATGTGTCCTTCTCCACAGCAGCTGGATTAGAACTAGACAATCTCTAAGGTTCCTTCCAACCCAAACCATTCTGTGTTTCATGACATGCAGAATCCCTTCAGAAACATCTCCTTCCTTTATTACAACTGCTTTTTTGAACTAACAGGTTAGGGGAAGAGAGCCACTTGGAAAAACTCCTAGCTGGATAGTATACTTTTTTGCCAAATCCAACTGAAGTAAACACAGGTATACACAGCTCAATCACTTTCTGTTTCTTGCTTAGAATAAAAATTACTTAGGGAAGATACCTGGGTCATTGTGGGTGTTTCCACCTCCTCCCACCAGGGTATGCAGAGACAAAATCAGACTTCTGCATTTTTATGAAGAGGTTGAGTTAGGCCCTCAAACAAAAGCTCTGCCTTTTCCAGGTCATGGCAGCTGGAGAGTGGCATTCAAGAAAAAAAATACTGCTCATTTACTGGAAAGACAAAGGTAGATAAAACAGTCTCTGCCAGAAGAGCCCTTAGTCCTCCTCAACTACTTCTACACTGATTTCAGCTTCTTGTTTTTGACTGAGATTGCAGCTGAGTTTTGAGCATGTTCCCTGATTTCTTCAGTGATAGTTTCACAGGTATCTCTTTTCTGCAAGATTATCAAGTCCAACCTTCAGCCTAATATCATTATACCCACTAAGCCATATCATGAATTGCCATATTCACTAGCTTTTGGAACACTCCAGCAATGGTCTCCACCAGCTCGCTGGGGCAGCCTGTTCCAGTGCTTAACCAGTCTTTCAGTGAAGAAATTCTCCCTAATCTCAAATCTAAACCTCCCCTCATGCAATTTGAGGCTGTTTCCTCTTGTACTATCACCAGTTTTCTGGGAGAAGAGACTGACCCCCCACACAGCTACAACCTCCATTCAAGCAGCTGTAGAGTATGATAAGGTACCTCCTGAATCTTCCTTTCTCCAGGCTAAACAATCCCAAGCTCTGTCTTACACTCCTCATAGGATTTGTGTTCCAGACCCTTCATCTGCTTCATTGTCCTTCTCTGGACATGCTCCAGCACCTCAATGTCTTTCTTGCAGTGAGGGGCCCAGAACTGAAGAAAGGATTCAACTGGACACTACGGACCTCATCAATGCTGAGTACAGGGGGACAATCCCTGCCCTGGTCCTGCTGGCCACACTATTGCTGATCCAGGCCAGGATGCCATTGGCCTTCTTGGCCACCTGGGCACACCCTGGCTCACGTTCAGCTGCTGCCATCAGCACCCCCAGCTCCTTTCCCTGTGGCAGCTTTGCAGCCACTCTGCCCCAGCCTGTGGCACTGCCCGGGGTTGTTGTGACCCCAGGGCAGGACCCAGCACTGGGCCTTGTTGAACTTCACTGAACCTTAGCACAGGATGTCAGCACTTCTCCAGGCAGGTGCATGTGGGGTGGGCATGACCTCTCCTACATCATACTGATTCTGACTGCAGGGGAATGACTCAAATTTTGCTACAGCCAAACATTTGATCAAGAAGCTGACATACAGCAGCCTGACACAAAAGCTATTGAGGCACATTGACAAATTGACCAGTCAGTCCTGGCAGGTTACAAAGCATTCTGGGATACCAATTGGAAGTCAGTCAATTTAATGTGAGGTAGGGAATGTTGGGCCCCATTACCTTAATATGCTGTTAAGTTCACACCCTTTGCACTAAAATATAGGAAACACATTATCTGGCAGTTAATTCATCTAAAGAGCTGCAGCAAGTAGGA
The DNA here is from genome assembly GCA_013390045.1 of Picathartes gymnocephalus. Classification (NCBI taxonomy): domain Eukaryota; kingdom Metazoa; phylum Chordata; class Aves; order Passeriformes; family Picathartidae; genus Picathartes; species Picathartes gymnocephalus. The sequence goes on along the minus strand of WEKY01019621.1, from coordinate 14,368 downwards.
GCAGGTATTTTCAATGCAAATAAATTAAGTTTGGGGTGAATTAACCCCTGATCCCCATTGAGATATTTTTTAACATGTACCTGTTGTCCAAAACTGATGAGCTCATTTTGAAATAGATAGGAAAATATATTATTAGTCCTTTTTTCCCCTGATTTCTACATTTCCTTAAATATAATAATTAGATTGCAAATTAGCATCAGTAGAAAAATGTAGTGAGACTGAATTTTTATGATGTTTTTCCCAGATATTTTTCCCTTTCTTCTACTTTACAATCAGTTTGCAAGATAATTGTGCCTCCCTTCACTGAAAATGATGACTGTACTTACGTAGTGCCCTGTAGAAAGTGAAACTGCATGCCTCAGTGAATTCTATCATCATTTCACCCCCTAATGAGTGAGATTGTTTGCAGGCAGATGAAATTAAATTGTAAGCTCTATTGACTTCAACAACAGGTGCCATTTGTGCAAACCCAAAGGGAACCATTGAATTGTCAAAAAGATTTAACTCTTCCTCACACGCTGGCATCAGATAACATCTTCTTGGTACCTGCACCTCACTTAGTTCCTGGAAGCAAAATTTATGGTCTCATCCATAACATCACTGGCAAAATGTCGAGAAAGAGCTGAATTAACTGCAAACAAAACAGCTACAGTTTCTGACTGCTGGATTGTATCAGGCCTGCATAGAGTAAAATTAGGTAGAAAGAGAACAATTAAGCTGAAATAAATTCATCTGGAAAGCAGTAAGGATTTCATGAGCTTTCCTGTTGGTTTAGGATTTTTTGTTTTTTCTTAGTCCTCCGTGGTTAAAACATACTTGAACCTGTTCTTGGAAAATTTTAGTAGGAAGAATTTAATTGACGAATGTTCCCATAGCCCCAGGCTGTGCCAATGATTTCATCTGCATTTGCAAGTAAATCAAGATGTCATTGATAAGCTATGCAAAAGAAATCCATGCAGAAGCAGGCTTTCACTCTTTTGAGCAAGAACAGCACCATTGTGATCTTACAGAATAAATTAGTATTTAACACAATGAGTGGTTTTCTGTGCAAGCACAAAATATTGTCATTCTTAGTTCCAAACAGAAAGAATGTTCAAACCTCAGTGTTGAACAAAATAAGAGCTGCTGCTCTTTGAGTTACTTTCTTAATGCTGTTTCTTTCCCTGACACAAGAACTCTGTTCTTGTCAGATAGAGAGTCAATCATTCCTATCTAGCAAGAGAATCCTCTCTGTTTCTGGATATAATTTGATATTTCAGTGATGTGAAGAACAATTAAATACTTAAGAATTACATAACTTCAAAAGTGTTTTTTGAAATGAAAAATATGCAAATTATAATGTCTAATATGGTTATGGTAAAATTCTTTAATTTTGACTTAAAAGCAAAGAGATTTCAAGACAGCATGATATATTTGATCCAATGAAATAATCAAACCAACTTTGTATCACTTTGGTGGCAATTTATCTTCTCTGCCTGAAGCAGACAGATATTCCTGCTGCAATAATGGATTTATGTAGTTTCTCCCATATCTGTTTCTTTCAGTTTAAGTATTCAAAAATGTGAAGTCCTTTAGTGGGTAATAGCTCCAGGCATGTAACAGATAGGAGACTTCCAGGAGATGAAGTTTAGAACATTCCCTTGTTGAATATGGTTACAGGGCTACAAGTCAGCACTCTTGCTCTGCTAACAGGCCCTCACATTCATTCCCTTGTTATGCCGACTGAAAAAGGGAAAGAAAGGCTCGGGAAGCTAATGGCCAGCAATCGCAGAAGCAGGACAGAATCCATGTTTAAATAGCCAGGCGGCAGGGTCCCAGCCCTAACAAGCAGGGGCTGCAGAGGCAGCAGCCGCCGTGTCACCTGTGCTCGCTGCCGGCCGGCGGCCGCGGGGCCCCGCCCGCCGCGGGCGCTGCGCGCTGGGCACGGCCACCGCCGCCTTCCAGCCGCCAGCAGCGAGCCAGGCAGCCTGCGGGGATAATGCCTGTCTTACTCGGGTAAGAAGTAAAATGTGCTGATGACTTCTTTGACATTTAACGATGCTGCTTTCATTTTGAACACATCATTGAACAGATATTGAATCCATTCATTCTGATAATAGACCCAGCGCTGCAGAGCTTTCATTATAATAAATAAATAAATAAATAAAATGTAAACAGCGCACTCTTTTCTGTGTGGGGTGAAGGGAGGGAAGAGTTTTGACACCACGTACGATACATGTTAGGATTTTTTGAGTTTGCCTTTCTATGTGCACGCATCTCTTTGAAAAACTGATTTCAATTTCCTATTCTTGTCTGCAACTTTTCCAGTCGTGAGATCAAGCTGCATATGATTCTTTGTCAGACTAGCTATGCTAAAAAAAATGTTAAAACTTACATCTATTACTCATGTTTTCCAATTTGGCTGAAGAAGGTTTGGTTTAAGTACTGTTTTTGAGACAAAATTGTAGCATTTTTTCTTATCTCACCAATTACACTCTGTGTTTATATTTTTCCAGCTAGTAACAAAAAGGGAAGTTTGAATTTAAATCAAATTATTTGCAAAAACCACACACAAATTTTCAGGTTTTGCTATGTCATTTTTATAATTGTTAGAGCATTGTCACATTTATTTCCCCAAATTCATTTCTTTGTACTTTTATGTAAAGTAATTCAGTTAACGGTGTTCGGGCATAACTAGGTGTCAGGGTTTAACCCCAGCCAGAATGCAAGCCCCCCACAGCCTTGCCTCACCCAGCAAGAAGGGGGATCAGGGAGAGAAAGGGAAGGGTAAAATACAGAATGCTCTTGGGGTGAGATGAAGACAATTTAATAGGGAAAGCAAAAGCCACTCACACAAGCAAAGAAAACAAGGAATTAATTCAGTGCTTCCCATGGGCAGGCAGGTCTTCAGCTACCTCCAGTAAAGCAGGGCCTTATCATGCATGATGATAACTTGGGAAGACAAATGCCATCACTTCATGTGTCCCCCCTTCCTCCTTTCCACTCCCTCTTAACATACTGACATGATGCCACAGGGTCTGGAATATCCCTTTGGTTCCATTTGGGTCACCTGTCTTCGCTGAGTCTCCTCTGAAACTCCCAAGCACCCCCAGTCCCCTGACCACTGTGAAGTACCAAAAGCAGAAAAGGCCTTGAGTCTGTGCAAGCCCTGCTCAGCAACAGAAAAAATATTTCTGTATTATCAACCCTGTGTTCAGCACAAATCCAAAACACAGCCCAATGCCCGCCATTGTGAAGAAAATTAACTCTACCCCAGCCAAAACCAGCACACTAGATATGATATATTCAAAACTGAGGATCACTGTGAGTCAAAATGTATACCAAAATCCAAGTCCAAATTTTCCTCTTATGTTGGGTGGGTATTTGTGGCAAGTGCATCTTCATGTATTTTTGTGAAGTCAAACCACATTCATAACACAACAATTGACATGAAAATATGCTGTTGTGCTAAAAGTTAGATATGTTTGCAAAAGAAAACCAAAGTGATCCAAACAGTTTTTCCCTTGGTCATAGAACCATAGAATACTCTGGGTTGGAAGGGATCCACAGGATCATCAAGCCCAGTTCCTGGTCCTGGACAGGGCATCCTCAAGAATCATACCATGTGCCTGAGAGTGTCATCCAAACCCTCCTTGAACTCTGGCAGGCTTGGTTCTAAGGCTAATCTGTTTCATCAGGAAAGTAATAACCTGTTAACAAAGATGTTTGAAGTAAAGCATGCTCCTAAGATTAATAAAAGGAGTCCCTTAAGTGATATAGATGAAAGTGTGGGATAGACATCCAACTATGTAATGACAGCAGGATGGCTATTCTGTGTCCCACAAGCTGGTTATGATTCCAGTTACTTTCACCATTTACTTTCACATATTAGAGGAAGGGCTGCACTCCTGGGAATTGTTGATGCTGTTATTGCAAATCTGCATAAAGTAGGCACTCTGCAGTCAAAACTCTGTCTCCATTCTGAGGTTTGAACAATCTGAGCTATGGGGGTAGTAAGGACACCCTTTTTAAGACAGAGAAGTTTAAGAATATTCTTGTTTTGTTGTACTTGCTGGCACCTAACCTACTCCCTGCTGCTAATTCCACCAGTGAATCCCACAAGCAAATATTTCTACGCCCTTCTTTTCTTCTCAAGAAACTTTAACATACAACAATGAACAAAACAACCTCATTTAAAGTCATTAGCTACGCACCAATGGGGATGTTTATAAATGCAAATCTCTCTCATTATGTCCTACCAGACCTTTCCTGGTGATTTAAGAATTACCTACCCACATACTTTCAGAAGCTCCAAGGCTGAACTGCAGCTACTGATTGCACTTACAGATTTAAACAAACAAAGGGGCAGGTAGCTGCCCCTTTTTGACCTTTCTTGCTTATTGTCTCTACATTTTTTCAGATTCATAATCCACACAAAGTGAAAAAATAGATTCCTACATCAGTTTTTTTGAAAGCCTAGGTAGGTTAGAGATTAAAATCTGCTCAGGTAATCCATCAGCACATGAATACTATACAGGTGTCAGAAACAATGGTAAGTTTCATTTAATCAAGCCATTTAAATCTCCAAACACAAAGGACCAAGTATTCGCAGGGCTAATGAACCACCTGGTAATGAACAATGAAAATTAAGTTCTTATTTAATTTCTCTATAGTTGAAGGCAGTTTTCTGTCTCCTATCACTTGGTATCAATGAGCAGGTTTCCAGCACAGCTGAAACAACATTAGATTTGAAAGGTGTATAAACATTGGTATCATCAGGAATATTAGCAGCTATGAAAGCCAAACCAAGCTTTTGCCAACAGCTGCAGCTAGTTTCCCTGTTTCAGTACAAAGGCTGCAAGTAAACAACAGCTCAGATTAAATCCTGGATGTGGCAGGAGGCAAATGAGGAGATAAGAGCTTCTTCTAATGCAAACTAACATCCTCATAGTAGTTTCTATATGAAATCTAGCTAGAACTTGAATTCCAGCCATTTTTTTCAGTGTTTGGTTAATCTGTGAACCAGTAACTTTAGACCCACCCTGCTAGAGTATGCAGGTAAAATAGATATAATATTCAATGGATAAAATTATCTTTCTAATCAAGCAAAATTTGTGCAGCAGACAATATGTCAGCTGAAACTACATTTCTTGAAGTGGAATACAGATTGAATTTTTTGCTTTCTACTATGACTGTTTGTATCAAACAGTTCTTAGCAGCCGTTTCTGGCGTGATATTAGCCCTGGTAGCCAGGAGGGCAACCATGTCCTGGGGTGCATCAGGCACGGCAGGGCAAGGGAGGGGATTGTCCTGCTCTGCTCTGCACTGGGGTGGCCTCACCTCTGGTGCTGGGGGCAGTTTTGGGTGCCACAGTTTGAGAGATACAAAGCTATTGGAAAGTGCCCAAAGGAGGGCCACAAAGATGCTGAAGGATCTGGAGGAGAACCAGTATGAGGAGCAGCTGAGGTCACTTGTTCTGTTCAGCCTGGAGGAGACTGAGGGCAGACCTCACTGCAGTTACAGCTTCCTCACAAGGGGGAGAGCAGGGGCAGGCACGATCTCTTCTCTGTGATGACCAGTGACAGGACCTGAGGGAATGGCCTGAATTTACATCAGGGGAGGTTTAGGTTGGCTATCAGGAAAAGGTTCTTCACCCAGAGGGTGGTTGGGCACCGGAACAGCTCCCCAGGGCAGTGCTCACAGCACCAGCCTGACAGAGTTAAAGAAGTGTTTGGACAATGCTCTCAGGCATGTGGTGTGATACTTGGGGTGTCCTGAGCAGAGCCAGGAGCTGGACTCAATGATCCTTGTGGATCCCTTCCAAATCAGGATACTCTATGATCCTAGATTCTGTAATTGTTATCTAGAAAGCATGCAGTATGGATCAAGTAATAAAACACTCTTAAATGCTTTGTATGAGACTAAGTAGTAATGAAATACCCTCCACTCTGAAAGAAAAAGTTTCTTTCACAAGATGAGAGATTTGATCTTTGCACAAATTAGATATTATTTTTAAAATAATTTTTATTATTTTAAAATTTATATCTTTTTAAAAAATTTAAATAACATAAAAAAGACATAACAAAAACATTCAAGCATCAAATTTTTTTGTTTGCCTGGCATTCCCCTTTGTTTTTACAGAGGCACAGCTGGATTTTTTTGCTACATTTTTATATGTCTAGGTCCTGTATTTTTCATTAAAAGAACAAAAAACTGCATCACATAAATAAGTGCTACATTGTGATAAAGGGATTAAAACTGCAAACCGGACATGAACCTGATTCACACATGGAGAATCAATCTTTATTAATTCATTTCACAAATCCTTACCCTGAAATTGTGATGTTACACGTATCTCTATTCAAAGAGAATAGATAACCATTAAAACAGCAGATATGAACACAGTTCATTGTTGACCACTGTTTTGAGCTAATAAACTTAGCCAAAAATATCTGAAAATTTCTACAATCCAAAATAAACCAATTTCATTTCTTGTAAGTCAAAGATAGCATGCTTCATTTCCATATTAACAATTAACAAAAATTAACAGAAAAAGGCAAGCATAATGCCTCCTTTTTTTTTTTTTTTTTTGGGGGGGTGTCACACTAAATGTGCTTCTGAAATCAAATATGCACATAGTTCTACAAAATATCTTTTGGGATAAAGCTAAGATGTTGCTAAGGCTGAATGTTTAGGGGTCTCTGAGTGGCATGACTGTGAATAATGTATTACACAAGGGGGAGGTAATCTGCTCCAAACACTTATTCACTCGTCCTAATACATGATGGGTAATTTTAAAATAGTTATCTATATGTAACAGATAACAGTTATGACCTACAGTTTAATAAATGCATATAGGATACACAAAAAACAAATAAACAAACAAATAAACAAAAATAAAACTAGACTTTAAAAAAAAAGCCTCTGCCTAACATTTGCTTTCCCAGGGGAAATTGGTGCTTTAGTGGGAGAAGTAATCTACAGGCTTGCAACACTACATTTTGGTCTCTGTCCCACAGATGCAAAGCAGTCATTTAGTATCGGGCAAAAACTGTCTCTGTAGAACCAAGCACATACATAATTGCCTGTTTGTTAGTTTAAGACACATAATGGGGAACACATTTGAAATTGATTACATTCTTTAGGTAAAGCCACATAAATATGCAGATTGATCATGGCTTTGAAATTGTTAACTCTCAGTGCAAAATCAACATTTAAATGTGTGTCGTCCAGTTCTGGAAATTGTTTATTAGCCAGCATATCAAAGCAGGGAGAGAACTAATTCAGTTCCCATGACAGTAGCATGTTGCTGCTTCTCTACTACCAAAATTGTTAGTTCTCACATACAGGAGAAATCCAAAGCAGTGTGTAAATAATACATATCAAGAAGGTGCTCAGTCCATCTACAGGGTGCCTGCCATGTATCTCTCTTACACACTTCTCTAAATGGTTTTTCAGCTTTAAGCAACTTTCTGCATCTTGTCAAGCAGACTTTTCAATATGAAAATGCCCCAGTCCAAAGCAATTTCCAAATCCTCAAGCTCAAACATCAGTATGGCTCTAAAGGAATGGTGAAAATATTTTGTTTAGTAAATCGAAAACATACTTCCTGTTTAGGCTGCCATGAAAAGAACAAATAAAACAGTGTCAGTATTTACAGACCAATTATTTAGGCAAATTTTCTTGGGAAGACAAGCTTGGATATTCAGAAAGATGCCCTAATGAGGATTTTTGTTTAGCAGAAGTACATCCAGAAACTGTGAAGGATCATAGCAGGAACTGCTCTGCTATAAGCCAATGTTGTTTTTCATATTATTAATTTCCTTCTACATATCACCAATATCTTCTTTTTTTTCCTGATGCATTTTTCAATCTGGTGCCAATACCAGACTGAAACGCAGGGACAAGATCCACCTACAAAGACAAATTTAGCACAAAGAATTCCAATTATTCAAAAGCATTTGTCACCATACACACATCTGCCTAGCAAATCAACCAACGGTGTAAGCCTTAGGTAACCTGAAATCCTAGCTCTAAAAGAGCTGATTACTCTGGGTTCTTAATATTAATGGGATTTCTCTTTTCTTTCAAAAGTCCTTTGGTAAACAGACCTGTCTAACAAATTCTAATCCAGGGAAAACTGGGCAAGATTTCCCTTAGCACTAATTGCACAACACATTTCAAAATTTGAAATTTAATATTCTCAGGAGTAAGAGTATTAAAAGCTAGTTTATGTTAGCATAACTGTACTTCAAAGCATGCAAGCAGTACTTCCCAAGTGAGTTACTGTCAGCCCAGGGGAGCAGCCTCCCTTCCTGGTGGAACGGACAATGAAGAATTTAGTAGGCCCAGGCTGAGCAAACTTTTTGGGGTTTTGCATCTTCCTCTCCAAATGAATGTCCTGGTGCCCCTTTTCTGAGGAGGAATGTTGCTGCCAGTAGTGAGTGCTTATCAGAAGGGACCACTCCGGTTGAAGCCAGCTACATCACTTGATGTTGTTTACCGCATCTGCGCATCTCTAAAGAGAAATTTAAGTGCCTATGGTTTCTGGAGATGGGTGCTTTTTACAAAACCACCATGCTTCCTTGAAAGCAAGTTCTCTCCTTCTACCTTCTCTTTTTCTCTATTTTTATTCTTTTTTCATCAATATGCAATTATCATTAAGGACACAGTACAAGTCAACATTTTTTTAATGATATAAAACACTTGGCAGGCCCACTAATAATCTCACTAATGTGCACTATCTGTTAATATATTTTTAATAAAAGGAAATGCCCTTGGTTTAAAATCTTCAGGAAATTCTCTTCAATACTAAATTCCTAAACTTCGAGAGACATTAGTTTTTCCTTTGGAGTACTTCGGGAACTTTGAAACAATTGCATTTTTGAGTCAGTCCTCTTTTCAAAATACATAACAAAGCAAAGTTAGTTGTGACTATTACTTAAACTATTGCTCATTTGGATGTTGGGAAGACTCAGAAACCCAAGATCAGTGCCTTATAACCACTTCCTATATATGCATTATCTACCTCCAGTCTTAAAAATTTATTTTATCTTGTTCCTATTTTTCCTATCTCTACTATCTTTTTTAAAAATCTGATTTAATACTATTTCACAGTCTCTCTGGCAAAACACTCTTAAACAATTTTAAATTGTTTCACAGATATTTTCATAAACATGGTTAACAACTGAATTTGTTTTCATTTTCCAAAGCTTTGGGGACATTAAGGTTGTGTAACTCTAAGAATAACTTGATTTGAAATGTTTTATCATTTTCTCAGTAGCATCCTTGACAGCTCTCTTTTAGCATTAAAACACTATTGGGAATTGATTTCTTTAGTGAATTTTATTTACTTTTCCATACCTGCAGTCATAGGGCCAAAATATTGAAGGACATATAAATCACTGGTTTTCTCTGTTGTTTTGGTTTGGAGGCAGAGTTATGGAAAACAACAAAATCTAACATCCTGAAGGTTTAAAACTGTCGCAGTGTACAGGTTGTCTGTTAAAGACCTCTACCAATGGGGATACAGCATACATCACTGACCAAGGGCCTGCCCAGGCTATGTCCTGAGCCAATCAGGAGGCACCCCTATAAAAAGCGACTCCCGGAAATAAAACCGCTCTTGATCTGCTTTTATGCCAAGGCAGCTGTGTCATTCCTTTCTCCTCCTGAGCCCCCTCATGTAACAAAGAACCATGAGATTTTATCCAGCAAAGTACAGCTCAACATATACAGCAGAAAACATCCAATAATTTGCACAGTTAAATGCAGCATCCAAGAAGAATATTGTTGGAAACAACAAATATAATTTGTCCTCTTACATGCACATAGCCTTCTTTGACAACAATTGTCATTATGGACATGCATATAAAGAAAGAAGGTGACAGAACAAGCATATACAAATCCTTGTATAGTAATTGCTCAAAATGAAGAAAAATAGAATTTAAAAAATGCTTAGATATGCCAAGCTGGCACAGACAAGTCCAAGTAGAATAGTGTCATAAATTGTTCTGATATTACAAAATATAAAAAATACAAATGCTATTATATAGGATAACAAAGACTGAAGACAATGCCTCAAAACAGGACAAGCCACAAAGGCTCTAACAGAGAAAACAGGACTTCATGCTGTCAACAATATGCCCAATGACAATTTGGGCACTTCAGTTCTTGAGCCAATGACTGTAAATATTTCCCGATCAACAAGATCTTTCATAAATCTAAACTATAAATTACTTTACAGCTTTTCCTAGAACATGAATCCAGCAGCTTGAGAGAGTTTGTGAGCTGTAGGTATAGAATTTTGCTGTAAATCTTATATTAATTTTGACTGAAAACAGTGACGGATATCTCTAATTGAACTGTACTTTCCATGTTAACTCCTTTCCAACTTACTACTGTGACTCAAAAGCAAGAATATAGTAAAATTAGTAGGGGTAACATGGACATAATGTTTATTTGTCCTTCCACATTTCCACCCATGGTGGTTGCAGAGTTCCTATTCTGAATCACAGATGAAGCCCAAAAGTAAAGCAATGTCTGACTCCTTAAAAAAGCACAGGTCATGTTCTAAAGCAATGTTAACAGCACTGTTTGTGATACCTGCCTTACCAAAGGGAAAAGACCTTTCTAATGGACTGGTAGACATTAAATGTAATGTTTTTGTACACCATCTGTAGTCCGAGCAGTACAGTCCCTTTGGGTATAGAGAAAAGAGTGAAATATCTTGCAAATGTGATTAATTTCTGGCAATTCAGGTAGCTTTCTCTGTCAAATTGAGTCTGACACATGAAGATAAAACTTGGTGGTTATGCATTGAGTTTCTTTCTCATTTATTACATGAAAGGGCTAGCACAATAACAATGAAATTCCTGTCTAAACTGAACCATTTTCTCAGCATGCTACCCTTTAGTATTCCTAGGTGGCTTCTTTAGAGAAGTGACATACTATTCATGGATTTTCTCCTACACAGGTGAATAAGCTAGACTTCCTTTAAATAAGCTATGGGATCCTGTAGTTCCTTTCTTAGCGGATTTAACCTAGTTAACCCATTATACACAGACAGATATACTCCTTTCCATTACATTGAACTGAATCATACACTGTGACACTGCATGAACTTTAATGACGCGGTTTTATCGAAGTCACAAAACAGTCAGCTTTCACACTTTTTGGAATATCTCCTGACTGTCCATTTATAAAAAAACAGATAACATCAGATCTTTTTGCCCATGTTTGTGGTAACAGGCTGCCAGCATAACGAAAATATTCTTCTGATTTCATGAAGTCTCATTTCTGACAGATCCTTTTTGGCAAATTAGTCAATCTTTTTTCTGTCAAGAAAGGCAGGCAGAGGTGGATAGATTGACGAATTCACAGACATATTGCTAGAGTCAAATCTTTAAAAGCAGGAGTTTTACATACAATGGATGGTATAGCAAGTATGCTATTTCTCCAAACAAAGAGATGCAATTGATCTGTCTTGGGAAAAAGTGTAAAACACTGTTTAATGCCAGAAAAAAAACAAAAAAGAAAAACTTTGTAGCCATGTTTAATTATTATGGGAGAGATTCAGAGCCCATGGAAATCAATGGAACAATTTCAATGCACTTTTGATCAGGCCCATAAATAGAATTGCTTTGTGAATCACTGTATTGCAGCAATTCAATACAAACTGCTTCAGAGGATTTACTGAACTTCCAGAGAGGAAGTGTTGGAATTTCACAGAAAATAAAGAAAAACTCCCATATGTGATTTGGATTCTTGGAGAGTGTAGCATTCAGAATGCAAGAGAAAGAAAGAGTATGGTTGGTATTGTTTCAGGGATTAATTACCTTGGCACTCCTTGTATGTAGCGCTGCTCCCCACTACCAGGATCCATTGGTAAGAAATCTAATCTCTTTTCTCAGGAGCCACGCTGGATGCTAGACTGATAATTCAGAAGAAACCACATTAGTCCTGTGTGGGGAACGTAGGTAAAACCTCTGCTTACAGATATCTTCCAGCTAAGATGGACAGCAAGTGAGTGGCTTTTATTTACTCAGGGTTTCAGGGTCTGCCTTCTGGCTTCTGGACTAAATGAGAATTTACCCTGTCAGCCATGGCAGATCCCAGGTGTAAAGGATGTCTGCTGCTTTTCATGTCTCACTGTTTTTTCATGTTTCAATTACAAACCAAAGTCTGCTAACATTAACTTTATCTTGAGGGTAGAATGAACTTAGAAATGAGCAGAACTAGAGCCACAATGGGGCATCTTCTCCTTGGCAACACTTTATAATCTCCCTGAAGACTGAGTATAGAAAACATATAGGGGAGTGTGTCAGGACACTACGAGTTCTTCACTCTACCAACTTGAACCAAGCACGTAACTTCTCTAACTATTCAAACACAAGCCTTACTCTCAGCTCTCTGCCTGCAGAATAGACCTGCCTGGCAGAAATTCAGGTCTATAACATTTGTTTTCCATTTGCACGAATATGCTATTCATGCATACCTATTCAGATGCTCAAAAACCAACAAAATCAGTTATTTTTTCCATGTTCTTAAGTTTTATCCCCTCTGCCTCTGGGTTTTGTTTTTTTTTGTGTCTGTGTATTTTCTTGCAACCAGATCCCTTGTTTCTATCCAAGATCTCTGAACACAAAAGAAGCAGCAACAATGGGAACTTTTCCTTCTTTTTACCTGTATTTGTTACTTACATTTGATTTCATTTGGATTGTTACTATCATATTAGCTGGTTATGCTACAAATAATGCAGTATATCAATTAGTAGTGACACAGTACAAAGAAATGTGTGTTCATTATTTTTCACATTGCCATCCAGGCATTCCAATTCCTACATTCAGAAATTCCAATTTATTTGGTTTGTCTTTCCCATTCCTATTTAATGTACAGATCATCAGGAAAACTGAGCAGTCTCCCTGTCTAGAACCAACATATGATATTCTGTATTCTGTATTTTCTGTAAGAAAGAGCATGGAAAGCAAAGGGTGGCCATGTAATCAGATACAGAAAAAGAAAAAAATTCTCAGTGCATTGGTCAAGTACTAGAAAGATGTCAGAATTACTAATGAAAGCAGCTGAAAGAAGGACAACCTACAGTTATTGCACGATTATTTTCATAGCTGTTTTTCCAAAGTCTAACCAGCAGCATATTGAATGTACTGGTGTTACATCTTCTGCGAGGATGAAATGCTGCCGTCAAAGGAGGGTATGAAAAGATGCATCAGGGTTAAAAGGAAATCCACGCCACTATATCGAAGGCAGCATTTCTTCTTGCTTGTGTTTATTGTATTTCTGTCTGTGCACGTTTTTTCATACTTTCTTATTGATGGTTTTAAGAAATATTAAACAGAAAATGAAACTCTTTTATCTGCTTTGTTTCTCTGCCATACTAAATCTAATGAGGTAAAATTCAGATAACAAGCAAATCACATATGTATCTTTTGCGATTTTAGACACAGACCTAAAGCAATGAATCAAAAACACGGCCACCAATACATGAAGACACTGTGCTTGTGTTGTTAGTCATACCCTCTAATATTCTGCGAATTCTATTGTTGGGTGGGAGGGACAACATACCATCTTGCTGTGATATTCCACACACAAAGAGCAGTCAGCTTTTTCTACTTCAGACAAATTTATTTTCTACGGAGAACAACAGTAGCTGCAGCAATGCTGCAGAAATAGCAACAAGAGCAAGGTGTTCTCTCTGAGAATAGTGTTGTGACCCCCACAGAGAGCAAGTTACATAATTGCAGAAAGTCTTAGTTACTTCCATCTAAGATAAACATGCCAGCCTAGCTAGAGGTTATGTGTACACCACAAAATTCACTTTGAAAGACAAGAAACATTCAGGCTTATGGCCTGCCTTTCAGAAAAGAACAGAAGGCACAGCCATTACCTAACTGCAAAATTGCTTTATTACTTCTTCCAAGCATATTTATTGATTCAGCATATGCAAAAAATAAAACCCAAAAAGCCCCACAAACAAAAAGAAGAAAAGAGTATTGCTTCATTGTCCTTATCCTATTCTGACAGACAGAGTATGTTTAGGAATTCCCTGTTGGGTCTCTCCACTGACTGACACATCCAGCTTCCAGATATCCAACTTTCTCAAGATTTAAATTGGAAAAACTTTCTGACTGATAACACACAGCCCCAGGTCTAGTGCACCCTTCCAATGAATCAGTAAGGAAGGTTAATGAAGTGATCTCACTGCATGTGCAAGAACAGAGAAGAGCTCTCTGCTTGCCAACAAATCAAAGATCAGACAAGTCTGAGGCAGGACACACGGCTGGTTATGACACTTTAGGAAAGGGATCTGATAAATAAAGGAAAACCTACATACAGAGGGTGTATGTGTTGTAGCAGGTTGAGTTTTTTT
>WEKY01019620.1:28688-45543 GCA_013390045.1 Picathartes gymnocephalus | reverse complement strand
GTCATATAGCAATGGCTAAAGACCTGAAGTAAGGTTTTGAGCCAGCACAGGGGCAGCAAGGTAAGCAGCCTGGGAGCCTTGATAGCATGCAGGCAAGATGGAAACAGCCAGAGCGCAGGAATGAAAGGACCATCTAGGTAGTGGTGAGTACAGCAGTCACTCAGTACCACCCCAGAAGAGAGAAAAGGGTTTCCCAGTGGAATACAGGTGAAACAAACCCTTCCTTCCTCACCCATGCTGAGTTATATTTGTGTTTGTGCTCCTATGGCCTTTGGAGAATAAGAGGCATATCACATAGCATATTACCTTCCCTCCCAATTTATATGTATTGCAAGTATTTTTCTAATTCAGTTTCAGGTCTGTTCAGGAAGTGAATAGTGTATTTTGTTTTTAAACCTAGAAGCTACATGCTATAAAACATAAAATAAAATACAGCACCGCAGGGAGCCCAGCTGCCACTTAGAAAGTTGATCTCTCTAAAACCCTCTGGCCTGAAAGAAAAAAATGAGTTTAGACATTTTTATAGGATTTCTCCAGCTAAAGCCCACCTTCAAATCCCACTTAACTTAGTATGTTTACATGTGTCAAATTTTCATTATGTAATAAACAAGAACATGTGAACAAATATGAAGAAACTAAAATCAGATGGCTGCTGGACTGTAGGGAACCGTGATTATTCAATTCCCTGCTGATATCTTTCCAGGATGTCACATCCAGCTGCAGATTTTGGCAACCCACAGCTATTTCATGATCCTCAAACAGTGCTTTGTATTGCACAAAATTGCCTGTTATTATGCAAAAATAGACACTCCATATATTTTAGAATTGGGTAGCTCTAAAAGACTGATACCATTTTTAAATATCATTGGATTTCACAGAAAGATTTTATTTTTCTGTAGTATCATAGAAGAAACTTACCCTTACTGCGCTTCTCCCTTACAGTAATAACAAATTACTACTCTAATTATACTGATTCCTTTTCACATACTGTTACGAGAAATGGTCACAACTTCTGTGAGTCTGGATGTGTGGATCCGACACGCACCTCACCAGCCACAGAGGATGAAGAACATACAAATGGCCAAGCCATGCATGAAGATAATAGACAGCTACTTGTCTGCAAAGATAAGCAGAGAACCAGCAGCTGGAGCTGCTTAACTGGGGGAAAAGGGCAGGGAGGGCTGAAGAGATGAGAGGCAGAAGAGGGCTTTGGGAAGCAGTCTGGTGCAGAAAGGGCTCACCTCACCCTCTGGCGGAGGAAGCCTCTTCTGCATCAGTAGGGTACCAAAAGGTAAAGGATTGACAAGACCTTAAAATATCTCAGGCATCAATCACTCTTATTATTAATATAGGTCAGTGGATAATGTCTTGCCCAACGGATATAAAAGCAGCAAATATCAAAAGTCTAAAAATCACCTGGGCAGTACAAATAATACAGAAACAGAGAAATTAATCTGCTATCAGACTGTCTCACTACAAAGGCCATTGTGGTAGACCCCTTTTCTGAAATAGGGAATTTCAGCATCTCAGCACATTTTTGTGAACTTGGTAGAAACAATGGGGAAGCTTAACAGCATTGAAGTAATTCTGTGGATGACAGTATCTTCCACTAGACCTCATATTCAGTAACTGCTGCTGTGGAATGTGTGTATTTTGCAGATAAACACAGATCCATGTCAGATTTGTTCTCTGCAAAGACTGTGTGGAAATATGGGAAGATACTTTTGCCTCTCTCCTTTGAAATGGAGACCAAAAACTTCACTTACACAGTTGCCCTGCTGTTGGGGAAACTTGGTGCTTATTCACAGTTCTGATCAGGTCTTGTCCCCTTGGAAATTTTAGAGATAGTAAGAATTCAAAATTATTTTTTTCCTGAATTCTATCTTCAAAAAGCAATTTCTTTCTCTGAGGGTGCCTGTTTACAACAGGTTGACAGGAACACAAAGCAGCAGCAGCAATGATTCATGTCAAGCTTACCGCAACAGAATAAAACTTTCCTTACAGCATTTTTTCCCCTGTCTAAAACCACTGATGTGCTGCCAAAATTATCCTGGTACCCAATGTATGAGATCTTGGTGAGCAGATTGTGATGAGGTGAAATAGACAGAGATTTGGCTAAAAACGGAAATGTTCTCGAACTCCTTGATCACCTCATCAAGACCCTGGGTAAATTATAGCTGGTGGAGTTGCCTTAACAGGGCTGTAAAAATATCTCTGACAAAAATCTTCGTCAAAAGAATATTAACAAAATTAAGCAGCCATTGGTAAAATCAACTACTCTGACATAGATTAGAAATCAAAAGACAGAAAGCAAAGCAAAAATAATGTATGAAATTTCAGCATCACAGATAGTTAATATTTAGGTATCTCAAGTTCCCTGATCGGGAAAATGATGCTGACAGTTTTTGCAGCACTATAAAAAAAGAAGTGAATTTAGTATAATCAAAAAAGAGATAACAGTTTATCACTTCAGATAAATGCCCTGCATTTAGATTAACATGGACAAAATTTTTAATTCATGTTTACATGTAGGGTAAGACAGACCACAGTTGCTAACCTCTGCCTGCAGCAATAACAACCATTTCATTTGCGTGTAGAGATTTAATTTAGGTTCTATAAACAAAACTGTAGATTAGAAAGACTGAAAAACACACTGCTTTATCTGCTGAATTTCCTCAGGGCCAGAAAGAGAGATGATTTCCACAAATCATCTGCAAAGAATCTTATTTTCCTGGAACAAAATAGTGCTATGCACCATTTTACAATACTTAATGAAATCCCTAAGCTCTTGTTGCAATCCTTCTCACATGAGGAGAAGGACCTTACAGTCTTATTGTTCTTGCAGGGTTTTAACCACTTTGCAGCCAAATGCAGTGTGTTGTGAAGGTGCTCAGTACCAGGCAGGAGAAAGCTGCTCCACTGCCAATAATGATATTTTCATCAGGACTATGATACACCCATACATTTTTCCAGCAAGAAAATGTAGCAGCCACTCAGGGACAAACTATAGGACAATTGCAAGGGCCTCACCAGCTTTGAGGCAGTGAGAGTCCTTCACAAAACCAACTGTTCAGGAGCAAATCCCATCACCTCTCCACCTCCCCCTCATCACTGCCTTACACACACAAGCAGCAATCAATCGGCCCCCAGCTGGCAGACACACGATTTTTTCTATTTAACAACCTCCAGGGTGGTCTCTTTCACTAATCCCCCAGGCTGTACAACTGAGCTGGATCTGAAGTACCTTCTGCAGTCAGCTGTTGGGAGGTACATAAAATGTAGCAGCATTGCTTGTTGGCAACAAGGCATTCCTGTAAATATTTTCCTCATAGCCCCCTCTCAAGCACACCTTTACACTTCTCTTGCATATTATGCATTTGTTGCTTAATCTTTCTGAGATTAGAATGAGATTTAAAAGATGGATCAGGGCAATGAAAATAATATTTAACTGTAACTCTGTTTTAACTCTGAAAGTTTCTGGTACAGATCAAAGTTGAAAACGGAGAAAAAAATACAACAGTTTTTTAAATCAACTGTCGTGGGTTGAATTTGAAATATGGCAGTATACCGTACGAAATGTGAGCCCATGAATTCTCCAAGTGAAGCCTTCTTTGCGGTGCCAAGCAAGCTCTCTCCGCATGTGGGAGCAGATTACCTGCATGGCACTTTACACCTTTTCCCCTCGGAGCTGACAAGGCTGGACTCAGCTCAGAGCCCATGGAGGGGTCCCCCCTGGCACTAACGTGAAGCACACCTTCCTCTCCCCGCCTAGTGCTCTCTTTATTGGACTTGAGCAAACGCACAAAATTGACCTTTAAATCCTGGATATATTCACTAGGCCAGCTTCTCACTGAGCAACTTCATTGCTACCTTACATTACCAACCAGCAGGTTCAGTGGTAGCTCAGAGACACACCGTCCCCAGGCAGAACTCCCACAGACCCTCCACCCTCAGATCTGAGTATCATGGGCTACATTCTCAGATAGCCAAGCTAATACCACTCTGTTGCTTTATAGTATTTTATGCATGCTGTGGTCCTGCCCCACTTTTTCAGCTTTATTCCCAAATCACTTGTGTAAGCAGTGTCAGAATTTGGTCCTAGGAACAAATAATATCTTTTGAAAATAGATTCCTGGAAGATGAGGTAGAAATGTTTGATGCTGGTGAACCTTAAAAAAGGATTTAAGTTAGCTAAGCTGATTGGAAGGAAAACCAGCTAAAATCCTGATAGTAACATCAATGCGTAAAACAGAGCACTCCTAAAATAAAATTAAAATAGGTCAGAAGTTTTCAAATTAATACTTTCATTCATTCTGTCTGCTGGAATAGGTTTTGTGGAATCACTCATCATTTTAATGCCCTTAATTCATCCTGTTTAAGAACCAAATATTACATAAATTATTATCAAAGTTTTCTTGTAGCACTTATTTTTAACAACTAAAGAATTATTACCAAATATATACACCACATACATTAAAATGTGCAGGGACCACAAAACACTTAAATTAATACTAATGAGATAATCCACCTGCCTATTTCACTACACAACAGCTGCACAGATTTAAAAGGGTTCAATTAAACTTTATTCAGTGCTTAGATAATTGATCCAATGTGGAGAATGATGTCACTGGTAGGTTAAAAAATATGTTTTACCTTTTAAAATAAAATTGCTCCATTAGAAAAACTGGAAATATAAACCTGACACATAAATCATTCTGGTAACTTTGTTTTATGGAGCAACAAAAAGAAGGAAAATTAAGCAAAATCACGGCAGATACAACATGTAGATGCCCATTATTTCATGTCCTCTCAAAAAAAGGAAATAGAAATCTAAATGAGACATTGCTGTTGCTCTCCTTCCATATGGGAACAACAATTACTTTTTGTTATTTTACTGTATTTGTCTTTATTTTTTTTTCTGACAGCTTCCATTTTCTTAAAGGTTTTGCCTTCCTTCTCCCCACAGCAATGAAGCACCACCGTTTTCCTATTTTAATTACTAATTTTAGATGGCATCAAAGTTGTGTAAAATTCTTTTTTAATAAATAGAGAGGAATTAATCTTTAAAGATCTGTCCTGCCCACCACATGCCTGTGGCACTCGAAGGTTGCTGTGGGAGCCTTTGGTGGACCAGGAGAACATATTCAGGACTCCACTCCAGGCTGCTGAAGATGAAAGCACAGCTTCTTGCCAATTTTGTATTTCTCTGTATTTATGGTAGTGGGCTGAAAAATACATAATTTCTTGATACAACATTGCATTATTTTTGACATTGCTAATGGCAGTCAATAATCTGCCATTCTATCCACTTCATGTCAAGATATTACAAATATTGTTAGAGAGAAAGGGCAAAATATAATAATCATAATAATCATCTATCCACGGGGACATTACCGTAGTTTTCATCCTTATAACATGTCAGTAGCTATGCAGAACCAGGTATCCACAGTCCTGATTCCTGCCAGATAGGATGATCTGCAGTGCTACTGGTGGCACTGAAGGGATCCTGAAGGGATGACGACTTTGGACCCAATTCCTTGAGTCACCTGATCAACAGATTTCAGACAATAATGATTGGAGAGAAATTTTATCAAGCTGGATTAACCATTTAGTCGTGATACTCTTTAATAGCTAGGGCATGATATGTTACAGAAAGTATGTATCTCCTTCCCATCGTGCCTGTAAAACTTACTATTGTGCTGGCTCTAAACAAGAAAAACAGTGCTTGAGAAAGAACTCCTCCTAGAAGAGTGTATTTCCTTTACCTGTGTATAGCTGTGCACATTAGATGAGTTTCTGGTGAGTGAAATAGAGCAAGCAATGCATGCTAATGCCATGTGCAGAGGTGAAAATACCTAGAGAGTAAATCACACTCCAGAGGGTTTAAGTAGACCTTACTGAGATTGCCTTTCTTATCTATGATTTTGGATTGTTGCTTCTTGAAATTTGCTGTAATTAAAGTTACTATAGATATATTTCAGACAGACAGATATACACACATTAATATACATACACATCCTACAGTTCATTGTTCTTGACTGTGACGACATATGACTATTGACACTGTCAATTTATATCTCATTACTCATCACTGCTTACTCCAAGTGCTAATAGTATATTTCCACAGTTTGTGTGTGCTGCAATGTAAATTCTGACATTGCTGGTGTCAGTCACTAATCTAACTCATTCAGTTCATGTCAAGATGATACATCACAATGCTCAACAACTGTCACTCCTGCTTTAAATAGATCTACATTTTTCTCAACTTTACAATTAAACACACCTACATATAGTAGCTTCGGTTCCACATCAAGATCTGCTTTAAAAATATGACCATGAAAGTCAACCAAAATATTTTTCAAAGCAATTACTAGATGGGATGTGGGTTTTACTGGATTAGTTTGGTTTGATTTTTACAAAACCCTTTAGAAAACCAAAAGCAAACTGAAAATATACGGACACATTTAAAGTTGTTTGTAGGTACCCATTTTTCTCCCCCAAACACAAAAAGCACATTTTTTGTCACCAAATTGTCACTTATATGTGCGTACTAGCACTGGTTTGTAGTATGTCTTAACTGATGCTTAAAAACTATCTGTTTCAAAATGCTTACTAATATCAAAGGTTTAAATTAGTTAGAAACACTTTGGTTCTGAACACAATGTTAAAGGAAAACCTAAGCTTGGTACAATCCACTCCTCTCCCTTTTCTGGAGTTATTCCTCTGCATCTCTGTTTCTGTGCTTTAGTTATTATGTTATTTCCTGAAGAAGGCCCAAACTATGCTTATTCCTTCTTATGCTTCCCAAATATTACTATATTTTTTGTTATAGAGCTCCTGATGATAGACCCTATTCTTCCTCTACCTAAGTTTAGCATTCCCTTTGTGGAATGGTAATATTCCCTCTGTGCTTTAACATAAACTTTCTTCTTTCTCTCGCCCTGCTCTGGCCAGTGGTGGTACATAGTGGGATGTGGTGCTGTTTGGGCAATTGGGCTCATCCTTGTTTTAGCCTCAGGCTGAGCACTCCTCTGAGAGCCAGGGCCAGGGAATAGATTTGTGTAAAACAACCCAAGGACAACACCTGTGTCTCTCTGCCTGTTTGCATCAGCCCAGGTGTAAACTGGTCTGTGTCTGTATCAACAAGGAACAAGAACTGGCACAGGGGCTGTTGGGTTTTGCTTCGTGCTTGGCAGGTGCTGAGGGAAATCCTTCAGAGGACACTGGCAAGAACAGACTAAGTACTGAACCTATAAATATGATATAGTATCATCATATGCGTATACGTTTCTGGTGAACTTGAGTTCCCAGCCAAACTATCTGCCTTAACATCTTCCTCAAGAAAGTATACTTACATTTCTTATGCTTTGCAGTTCTAAAAGGCAAGTTTCTGTAATACAGAAAGCCCAGAAAAATATGTATTTTTTTGCAAAAAGAAAGCAATTTTTTGAACCTGGTAAAACAGTTTTCTCTTTTCAATTTTCCCCATTCACATTCAACTGTGGTTTAGTCATCAGCAAGACTAGAATCTTGAATGCTCTAAAGAAATAAGATTTTGAAACAGAGAAGCTTTAAATAATAGAAAATTTAGTGCAGCAGCTGTACAATATAAATTGTATCTCTGACTTTTAACAGCAGATGAAGTTGCATTGATCTGGACACAAACAGACTTAAGCATAGCAAAATCTCTGGTGCCCATGAAATGTTTTTTGTTGAATCTATTCCAATTATTTCATTCATTATGTGCATTTTTTTCTCCACTGTATGAACTTAGGTATGAGAACTTCACAGAAATACATCCAGTGCCTAGCAGGATTTTCAAAATAACCTAAACTTTTAAAATCCTACTGGGAGCCTATCTATATTTTTAAATGCCTAAACATCCTTTAAGACCTGGCCATCTACAACCATAATTTTATCCTCATATAAGAATGTGCAACACAGTTTTGAATCTTCCTCCAATTTTTGTGGCTGTCTGACGGTACATTTTATGCCTAATAAAATAAACACAAGGGGAAAGGGAACTTCAGTTTTGTTTTCATACTGATTTATAGAAGAATGCATTAAAGCATACGAGTTATCAGTGTGAAGTGAGCAGAAAAAAACAGTAACACTGATCTATATTTTTGCTTATTTTGCATAATTGAAAAGACAATGATAAGAAGGAGCAATGATGATTTAGTCCACTGATCTAAGAAGTAAATTCCTATTTACAATGGGCTAAGCAACATCACAGATGAACTTTTAGGGAGAACAGTAATGCTCTTCTAGGTAGCATAAGAAAGCCTAAATAAGTTTGTTTATATAACGAAATTACTTAAATCCACTGAATCACTAAAACAAGTCTGGTTTTACACAGTGCAACTGAGAACAGAATTTAACCCATAAACTAATTTAATTTTATGGATGAGCATACACAACACATAGATAATACTGGAAAATGAGGAAGTCATATTTCCCATGGCAAACATAACTCCTCTCAATTGCAGATATGTAGATTATATGAATGATTAAAATATAGCAGTTGTAAAACACTACTACCTATGCACTTAGAGGTAAAGTTTTAATTCCTGTGGGAACTACAGCTTTGAAATTTCTGATGCATATATTTAAATTTTCAGACATAATATTGATTTTCATGTTGAATGTAATCTAGTTTTTGGAATCACACATGTTCCCATACTCAGTTCATCTCTCAGTAAAGTATGCTTTTGGAGTCAGACTGTTTAGTATGACAGCTCTGGCATACCTCTGACTAATTGAGCTTCTTTCTAGGAGTTTTACACATCACTTGATACCTAAAAGTCTGACCTGCTTTGAGTTAGGACTTGATCATCACTACTCATTCTTCTTATGAGCAAGCAAACCTAATGACAGTGTTATGGATTCAGGAAAGGTTTCAGATGCAAACATGGTAGGCTGCATGGATAAGACATACATATATCCTTTATTTAAGATGACAAAAAACTTAAACATATCTTTCAGTACTGTCTCATGCAAACAGAGTACATCACTAGCCTGGACACCAAGTTATTTAAAGCTATTATTTAGTACCGTAATAAGTAGCAATTTAAATACAAGGTAAAATCATTACATTGTCTTGTTTACTACTGATGTTAATGTCAAGCTGATGTGTAATGCTCCAAAAAGAGGCAGCCTATGATTTGTTATCATTAAACTGTCAGTTCTGTCGTGTTAGGCATAGATTCATACTATATTTCTTTCAGCATATCCCTTTATTTTCTATCAGTCAAAAACCGAAGTGTTTTAATTGTGTCTCTGCTATTTTTCTATTAACTGTTTCGTGCATTTTTTCTCTGGCCTTTTAATTGCAGTTTAATAGTGGTCATTAACACATTAAGGGGTGTTAGAAGAACATTTGAAGTCCTCTTGACTTCTACCAAAGTTGACACTTCAATGCTAGAGTAATTTCAGCTATTCATTTATTTAATAGTGACCTATGCAAATGTGGAACCATGTCATTTTACAAATTGACTGTAATAATTAACTAGAAAGGCAGAGTAAAATGAAACAGGTTATAATTAGAATAAAACTGCTACAGTATTACGTCAGCTAGAATAAAATAATCTCAAATGATTAAATTGGTTTCAATTATTAAGAATCAGTTTAATGTACCCACTGTTCTGATTTTTTACATTTCTCTTTTTTTGTGTGCATTAGATGTCACCTCATACAATTTATGCACTTTATTCATCTTGGTAAAACAGGCATTACAAAAGTTTAATTAAGTAGTAAAAGACTTCATATTATTCCATTGAATTCTAAATTAATTGCAGAAAGAAATGATAGTGCATAGTACATACCATTCACACACATTTTGATTAGATGCATCTATTGTTAGCTAATATTTCTCTATCCCAGTGTATAGCTAGAGGCTCCGATATAGAGGAATACGTAGGTATACACACAGAAATAATGTTTCTGGCTCCCATAGTATGTTTTTAACTCATATGAACAATATAATTTTCAACTATACTACCTAGATCTTTATCTTCAGGGCACTCATGCCACTGTTCATGATAAATATGGAATTTTAAAATTACTTTTTCCTTAAAATTTTCACCTTGCTTATTCAGCTCATTTTGCAGATTGTGCACATGCAGACAAATGCTTAGATGCTTGTAGGTGCACACAAGCCTACATAAGATAGACATATTTGATAATAGGCAGCACATACAAAGTTACATGTTGAAGATGAGAAAAGAAAACATTATTTTGATCTCAATTTTCAACATGGTGGTTTTTTGGTAAATCTGTTTTCTTTTGCTCTACTTGCCATTTGTTAACTCAGCTTTGAGCATGCTGCAAAATGACACTATACGTTATATGGGCAGTAGGGTGGACAGCTTCTGATTTAAAGCCACTGTTTTTAAGATTGAGTTTCTTCTTTCTGCATATGCACTTTAAAATTACTGTTAAATAAAAATAGACATTTTTTTACTTGAACAAATCTTATTGTATTGCTTGGTTGACTGGCCAAGTACCTTCAAGGATTATGCTTCACTGTTCTGCAGTGAGACTGCAATCTCTGATGCTTAGATTTGTAACTGTATATCAGATTATATGACCATTGACAAAAGTTACTATTTTAAGATGTATTTCCCATTGCTCCTCTGACGTGTTTGGTTCCAGCAGGGGCAGTTAAACCAGTAACTGAGTGTTTGCATTCTGTATTCATTATGGCTTTGACAGGACTTTTACAGTCTCCTTTATGCAGTGTCTCCATCGGCATACAGATTTTTTAAAAAATATTCTTGTGCACAAAAAAGTTGGTGATCTGAGATAATATCATCCGCAGAAGAGTATTTGGAAGAAAGAAACCTTACTGGCAAGCCTGATGACCATTTCAGCATAACAGGCTTAAGGGAACAAAACACTGGTAGCAACATAGAGATCTGGTTATGGAATTAAATGTGTTCCAAGGCATCTCAAGATCAGGGGAAATCTTGAGGCCCCAGATAGTAAGCCTCTTCTCCAGCTTCTGAAGAAATGGTTTTGGCAACCCATTAACCTTTGACCACAGGCCACCAGACAATCTGTTTAAAATCTCAGAGCCTTTACCTTCCATATCTTTCATGAAGCAAGATACTAACTGTGGATACAGTCAGTATTCCAGGTTGTGAAGGAGCTCCCTGACCTACCTGTCACACCCCTACCTTTCTTAGGGGTCTTATGAATTTGCTATGATCACTTCAACACTTTCCAAATGGAATTAGACTTCTTTTTATTGTATTATAATTAATGTTATGCAGTTAAAATAATTTATTTATTATTAATTACATTTTCCAAATGTAATTTAATTTCTTTGCGTGGAACAAAGACAATCAGTAGATCACAGTTAACTGTATTCATTCCACCAAATATAATTAATATAGCAGATTATGGTAGCTCAGTACAAATAACCCATTCCTGAATGTCACACCTGTTAAATATGGATAATTTCCACAAATAGTTACTTTATCCTAGAACAACTGCTTTGCAAACCTTTGTGATGCATTTGCTGTAAACCTGTTTTTTGAGCACTTCCTATCATATTTCAGCAAATATCAAACAGCCCAAAGATAGCATATGTAAGAATTGGAACAAGGCATCTCAACTTCTCAAACAAATATGGGAAAAGAAATATTGGCATGTGCAAACTATACAATAATGTACACAGAACTTTACAACAAAATAGTCTAAAGAAGACTTGGTACTCTTTGTATAAAAGATCAAGGAAGATATGGCTATTGTGGGACTGATGTCCAGCAGGAATGTCCAGTGGCTAGAATAGGAATTTGAGAGGCGGAGGGCTGAGTAACATTGCTTGTAAGCCTATAGCAAACCATAAGATTTCTTTTAGTCTCCAGTCTACAAAGTACCTGCAACGTACATCTCATCCCAAAAAAATAAAAAAAGCATGAAATAATGTCAGTTTTTGGCTTGTGGTCTAAACTTGTTTAGGATCTGGAAGTCCTCTCCTGAGGCTTAGTGTCAGTGGAGAATGAAAGCAGCTACTCTGAGCCATAACAGCTAGCTCAGCTTTTAGGCAGCTATGGGACTGTGTACGTTAATGATGGGATTTAGTTTAGATAACCTAGCCTTCTCTAAATAACTTAGTTTTAGTTCAATTCTATTATTACCAACATTCAGCCAAAGCATGGAGTAAAAAAAGACTACCTATCCTGTTCACTATCCTGAAACTCAGCATGTTCCTTATTTATCACTCCCATGGCAGTAGAAAGAGGAATATAAAATTAATCACTCATGTTGGCCCAGCAAATATATCTCAAAACATCTATAAGATGTTGGCTGAATAAGACCCATATATGTTGAAAGGAAAAAAATCAAAATAAGCTTCTCTGACCAATTCTTTACTTTTCTTTCTCTAATTACTTTAAGGGCGAGAAGGTGAGAGAAAAATGTAGGCTATGAAATCCTCCAAGTAGGGGAAGAGAAACAAGAAAACAAGGATGCCATAAAACAATACTACTGCTGTGGCAGTGCTGGTAATCTTCAGTTTACTCCACATCAGCCTTCAGCTTTCACCCTCAACACAATGCTGTCATCAGTTATGTTACCCCCACTTAAAGCATTCATGTTCTTCCCTCTAGTACAGGGACCCGTAGTAACTGTCCTAAAGTTGTGAGGTAACCATTCAGTTAAACATAATCAAAGTCTCTACTCACAAAAGTCTTTATTTTATATTACTGCATCAACAGGAACAAACACTAACTTATCAAAACAGGGAATGAAAAAGAAAACTATATAGAAATATTCTTTATCCCACGATGACTCAAACAACTCTTTCCATAATAGTTATAGCACTTGACTGTCAGAAGTTAATTGATCCTTGTTTTGTCAATTTTTTTTCAGAATAACTACAGAGATCTTCCAGCTTTACCTGTCTTGCAACCATTATTTTGAATTCTTTGGGCAAGGTAGCTTTGATGATCCATTACGCTTACATGTCTTTTCACAATTTTTCATAATTTTATGGCCAGCAATAAAGCGAAAAATTCCCCAAACAGTTTTTCTTTTTCAAGAATCCTATTATACATATTTTTAATAGTTACAATATACATATTTTTAATAGTTACAATGCCCCTGCCTTGTCATTCAGCCGACACCCTGCTGCGTGTGCCCTGAGCCCGTGCCTGCTTCCCTATACCATATCTAGGAGTGGAGTCACCAAGTTCAATAGTACCAGTTGCTGGACTAACTGGAGACTGAAGAGTAGTGAAGAAAGCTCAGCTGGGATATAAGCTGAGCAGATGGAAGGAAAGAACATGGAGTGTGATACAGGATCACCTTCCTTTTTTTCCATTTTACGTGATCTTTTAGTCACTAATTGAGGAGGCCGGTGTGTCTGACCCGACGGTGGAGCCCTGGAGCGGCACCGTCTAGAGAATATTACTGCCCATTGACTTATCCATGCCCGGCGAGAGCGACAGCCTCCTCCCTGTGTTCTCCCTATATGGTTCTGTTTGGAGTTGTGTTACCCCATTGGTGCTTTGGCCCCTTGGCAGTTCCCTCCGCCCTGTTTCCCAGCTGGCTTGTGTCCCTGTCTGTATTCCCGGGCTACAGCCTCTCCCCGCCTGCCCTTCGCACCCCTTGGCTCAAGGCCCTAATCCCCTCCCCTTTGATCCCTGCTTTAAAACCACGTGCAGCCCGCAGATCTGGGCTCTTGTCAACGGAACCCCTTCAGAGTTGAGGTTAATAAACCTCCCCTGGGATTTCCACAGCAGAAGCTCTCCTGGCCCCGCCGTGTCATTCAGCTGACACCCTGCCGCGTGTGCCCCGAGCCCGGGCCCGTCCGCCCGCCGACCGGAGCGCCTCCGGTACGCGGGGAGCTTGCAGGAAAGTCGTGTGTAGGCGGCTTCAGCCGCACCACGCCAACTAACAGCTGTGTACCTGCAAAGAACAATTTGCTATTGAATGAAAAGGTTCTAATAAAGCTGACTTGGACTGAAGTAGGAGAGCTTGTACTAGCAGGGGTGGTATGCTTAGATTTGTAGCACAGTCATGGCACAACAGGAGTCCATGGCATTCGTGTAGAGGAGTTGGGTTTTCTCCTGGAAAATGTTATTCTCATTGTGGGGTTTTTTCTCTTGTAAGAACTTGTCTGTTACATAAAGCAATTTATATCTTCAGAAGCAGCAGTGGCATCTGTGATGGGTGACATCATAGATTATCCCTCTAGTAAAAATTTGGTTGATGAAGCGAAAAAAGTTGTTTGTAGCTACAGGACTGATTGTGGCTACTAGCTTTTTCCTTTTGTAATTCTCATTTCTCAACTTCATATGAGATTGACAGTAAGCTTTGGCACTGACAGCTTGCCTATTTCAGTGAGATTCACACAAAGAAAATGTGTGAAAAACTGAAATGAGAAGGTTCTGTTTGTAGATTGTTGTAAGGCAGGAAAATAATGTATGTGTTGGATGTGACTAGGCAGAACTTGAGAACAAAAATCCCATTACTTTCCTTTTTGCTAAAGGCATATTTGGCTTTGCTGTCAATAGCACTTGTAACAGTGAAACAGAAAGAAAGTGTGTACCCATATTGCTAAACTTTGACTACTGGCTCAATATATCAGTGCACATTTGGATATGAATGCATTTTTCTGGCAATGAATATACAGCAGAACATTATCACAGTGGAGATAGATATATTCAACATTTAAACTTGCTTCCAAATTTTACAGCTATTTTTTCCACAGTTAAAATACCAGCTATGGATGTGAACATCCACAGATTCAGTCTGATATCTGGTATGGCTCCAGATGTACTCATTTGTCTTTATGATTTACTTCTGTATTGCTATCTTCATGTCTCCTTGATTCTTTTTTTTTGATTTGCACATAGTATTAGTCTGCCATTTAACTTTAATTTTTTAAGCTAACTAGAAAGAAGGGGCTGAACAAATATCAGAAACATTTTCTGTGAGTATCCGTTTGAATTAAACAGCCAGGTAACATTTGACCATGTTTGTGACCCTTTCATGTTTGCTTTTCATGAATTTTCAAGTGTTTGATCTCTGTTAGGGAATGGATTAGCAAAAAGCAAATTTGTAATTCAAATGCTGGAAACTACACCAGCACCAATTTAAAATTGTATATTCAGATATTATATTTGAAATTTGAAATTCACATTGATTTGATTAATGAAGTGAGTTGCAGCCAGCTCATGTGTCTCTGTATGCCTGCTATTTCACCTGGGGAGGAAAGCGATAAGGTCTTCTCAACAATCTTTATACCTAAATTTAGTCCTATTTTTTCAATTCTGCTTGTGTCCTGGTGTGATTTAGTGCAGCCTCTAGGCTTTTCTAACTTCTAGCAATTGTGAAAATCACCACCAACACTGCTACCATTTAGGGGTGTTGAGCAGATCAAACTGGCCAGGCTGACATCTGGGAAAAAACAACTGAAGTCAGTGAAGAAGATATCTGACTTAATTATTTGTAATTTTGGTATGGACTGTACTAGCAATATGTTTATTGATTCTAATAAGTCTTATCTACTTTTAAAATGTGCAGTTTCACAAACAGTTTGGGAACATTCACAAATGACATTTTAAGACTAAATTATTAGTTGTTAATTATTCACTGAGCTCTGATAAAATAGATAAAACTGGCTGTTCCTTTCATCCGTGTTGTCTTGCAAGGACAAGTGCCAACTCTGTGTTGTCACTTGCTAGAACGTGAAGATGCACCAAAAACACGTTCCCAGTGAAATACAAACACTGCAGTCCTATTTGCTGTGTTCTGTATGTTTAAGCAGTAAAACATGCAATACAGTGGAACCTAAAAACACTTCTGAAGCTGAGAAATCTCACAGGAAATTCTTAGGGTTTTTTTTTTCAGAATGGATTTTTGATGCATCTTCTCTTACCACCCATTCTGCCCCTCGGGCAGTCAGTTAGCCAATATCCATGGGGAAAATGGTCTTACCATGCACAATAACTTCACAAAACTTCAAAGATGTTTGACATACACTAAGAGAAGTTCTAATTTATTCTGTTTTCTTTCAATACTGGCAAAATTCCTTGATTTTTACATTCTTCTGTCAAATTCACAACCTATCCCCCTATTTATTTCTCTAATTATTTTTTCCCTTTCCCGATGGATGCGTTTGCTAAAGGACCAACATATTAAGGAGCATATTATCTACAGACATTTGAGGATGTCAGAAGAAACTGACTTTAAAAAAAAGCGCTGTTTTCTGTCCTATACACACTCTTTATTATTCATACAAATTGATTTTCCTCGGTCAGACTTTGTCCCTTTTTTTTCTGTTAAAACAAATGAACAGACAAAAGAGAAATGGTGATATCCCTGCATCATTCATTGATATAATGTTGAGATCAGCATGTCAAGGATGTAGAAGGAGAAAACAGAGGCAAATAGATGGTAAGTGAAAATATAAGGGCCACTTGTGAACATTTCAGAGCTACCAGGCACAGAAAACATAATCTGAGCTACAAACACATTTCTGCTCCATCAGTGAGCAGGGCACTAATTCTTTGGCATATGCCATTCTTTCCAGCTGATTTTCAGAGCAGTGGTAAGTGCAAAGGATGGGTTAAGACTTTTTTTTAAAAAAGACATTTTGTGCTGTGGGCATGAATGTGTTAATAGGGAAGATTTTTCTTTTTTTTCAGCAGAGTTCCATAAACTACTTGTGTTTGTTTATTACTGTGAAACCATTCCCCAGACTCAGGCATTTACAAGATTTTTGGCTTAGAAAAGTTGAATTGATCCAGGATATTCCTGTTAAAAGCCTAGATAAGCTGGAATCAGCAAATAGTGTCCATCGTCTTAACACATGGACACCAAGGGAGAAGTATTAACAAGCACT
>WEKY01019620.1:8688-23688 GCA_013390045.1 Picathartes gymnocephalus | reverse complement strand
GAATAAAATGTAAGGGGGCTGATTCATCTCTGACACTATCTACAACTTAATCAGTATTTCACCAGAAATTGTTTTGGCACAAGAAGTTTACTGCATACTTAATATCTCATCCTAAAAATACTGATCAAAGAGGAAGAAAAATTAACTTTGAGGAAACATAAGAAATAGAAATATATACAGAAGTCAAGGCTGCCCTACTAGCAGTTATGCTAACCAGCTGTTGCTTGCTTTCCTAAGAAATGAAAGAATTTTACATGGCCTTACACAGAGCTGACTTTGACTTCTCCCTTTGCAAATGTGTCTGTAGGGACTCTGACACCATTCTGTCTGCCTTGTTCAATGTCTCTCCAGCACCAGAGATTTTTCAGGATGAAATAATAAAATAATGATATTGATAATGATGTAATAATAATAATAATAATAACAATAACAACAACAACAATAATAGCTGTCATATAGTTCCTCCTTTTTAATGCACAAAGTTTCTATTTATTTTAGCTGCAGAATATTGCATTCACAGAGAGTAAAAGGGTAAAAATTTTGCCACAATCTTAAGAAACTTGCTGTAGAAACTCCATTGTGTACTTCAGGTCTTTAACTCATGTCAAAATCTTTTGCATGTGGCAAAGAAAGTGTCCTGAATCATGTTAAAATTTCCTGTGTATGTAACTGTTTGGAAAGAAACTTCAAGAAGTAGATGCTGCCAGTTTATTTTAGCTGTCAAGCCGTAGCAGTCCAGGGTCAGTCTGAGCCTTTAAATAACCCTGCTCCTCTTCATCAGCTTGATAAGGAATCAGAGCTGAAGCTTTAGGACTGCTTTTTGAAGCACACAATATCAGGTGTCTAAGTTAACCAGACTAGATGCCACCTCACAGCATTAGATCTATGTGTAGTAAAATAAGGTTTATAAACAATGTAGCCACAATGAAATCAGTGAGAATATTTATGAAACAAGGATTGTAGAACCAGATCCTTACGACTTTTCCTAGTTTTGCCAAGACCAAAATAATAGTTACCTACATGAGTAAGTATCATAATCTAATTTTTTTTTCCTGAGCATCATTCAGTAGTTACTTTCCTATATATCTCAGCTATAAGCTTGTATTCACTACCTGCCACAAACTTCACACCGTCACTGAATTGTACTCTCTAGGATTCTAATTTCTTCTTCTCCAGCAGTGCTTTTTCCTATTACATTCCTACCCTCTCTTGTTGTTACCATCATTTTTTTATGGCATAGCTGCTCTATGGGCTTAAGATGAACCCAAACCTGTTGGAGGTAACAGAGCATAACTGGTCCCTGATTTTCAATTGCAGCTGGGACCAAAGCACCTGATACCACGAGTACAGACATGGACCTGCTGGTCATGACTATGGAGACACTCAGACTGGGCTAAGCATGGGAGAGAACAGATGTATGATGTTCTCTGCAGTGCCAGAGAACATATTTCTCCTTTGTTAAACTGGGATACTTCATTTAATGTATATATATAGGAGGAGAACATAAAGGAGAGTCTGGTATTTTGATCCATTTTTAATAGTAAATTGCTCAGTGAAACAGGAGATTAGAGTAGGCTTCTCCAACTAAGACAAGATTAAAAAAAAGAGTTATTCCCTAACTGATGAAGTTTTTGTCCCTATAATGGATAATTATGGAATAACCCTCTTTTATAAGTGTTTAAAGATAAGGATGTGCACTCAACTAAGTAGCTCTAAACTCTTACATCTTCTATAAAAGCCTGTGATTTGTCATAGAAAAAACCCCACAAACCTGTATTTGGTCTGCTTTTATTCAGATTATTACCCTGTATGCAGAGGGGCATCTCCATATGGGTGCAGTCATTCACCCATCTGGATCTCAATGGAGAGTTTATGGGTGTGAAACTGCCAGCACTCAGCTACACTGGCAGAGGTATTAAGTATGGACTTGTGTACCTAAAGTTAGAAGAGTACTGTGGAAATACATGTTATATGACTATGAAAGCACATGTCCACTGGAAACACACTCTTAATGTTTACACTTGGTCGTATGGTATGGGATTTTGATGGCACCAAAGTCTGGATATTTAAAAAAATATATTTTTTATTCTTATACCTCTTGAAAATACATTTAAGCACTCAGAATATGAAACTTTGGAATGACTTAGTGCATAGTTCTAACAAAGGATGGGAGTGGGGAATGGATACAGTTTATTTGTAAATTAAATAAATATGTTTCTTCCATACCCTTGAGAGCTAGCTGATTTATCAGTTAATAAAATAATCACACACCACAGACTTGTGCTTCCAATTTATTTTAAAGAGAAATAACATTGCATTTTTGTCATATATGAATACAAATGTAACACTAGCGGAAACTTTGTGAATAACCCTGTATATATATCAGCAGCCCTGCATGAATAACCTTACTTGCTTTTTCTTTGCTATTTATGGGATGGATTCTGCATAAACACTTACTTCTTCAACAATTCCTAATTTATGTGTATGACCCTGTAAACCTCAATGTGACTACTGGCTAGAAAAAACCTATTTGTCTGAATAGAGAATATAGAATATTTATTTAACACAAGTGAAAAGGAATTTAGTTTTAAATCTGCTATTAGATATCATTAGTATTTACATCTAACACCATAAACCTGAAATGAAATGTATTTATTAAAAAAACCCTGTGTCTAAATTGACTACTTTTCTTGCTTAAAAATGCTGATCCATATTTCAGAACCGCAGAATTTGGACAAATCTATTCTGTGCTAGAATGTTCACATGCACATCTCAGAAGAGGAAGGCCCATGCCTTCCTCTTTTTTTCTATTTTCTTGGAATTCCTCTTTAGTTTTGTGGCCAACAGAACATCAGAAAACCACATAGGAAGATTCTAAATAAAGGTAAGTGAATGGCAGAGCTGGGGGGTTGTGTGGCAATCCAGGCCAGCATTGACTCCATGAACACAATGAGCATGGATGTGAAATACTTCGGCCAGTATGGGGCTCATTTCTGCAGCCCTGGTATGAATAATTTAAAAGCTTCAGTGGGTCTGCTTGCATCAGTAAGGAGTAGTCCCTCAAGCAGGCTGTGCCATTTCAGACCCTTGTTTTTTGTTTTTGATGTGAAGCTGGACTTTTTTGGCATTCTCATCCCCACTCCTCCTCTCTCCTGTTCTAATCTTCTTCTATATTTTTTGGACATATGCCACTCCCCTCTGCTCTTTAAATTCCTTCTGCTCCCTTCTGTATATCAGCCTCAGTTCTACTTTGTTATTTTTGTTGCTTGTTTTGTCCTCCCTCCATCACTACTCCAGACACTTCTCTCCCCTTTACTAGTCTGGATGGCTCTGTGGGGACCCTTAACACTCCCCCACAACTGAGCAGATTCTCATTTTCAGCACTACTTTAAAAACTCTAGGCTATATTCTCTTCTCTTGAGAGAAAATTTAAAAATAAGGAAAAAACCCCACAAAACAAACAAAAAAACCCCTTTCTTCAGAAACTCCTCTAGCTTAAACTCAGAAACTTCCAGTCAAATTCTCTTTTCAAAGGGACAAAGGAGATTGAGACCTACAAGGATGCCAGGGCACACCACTCACTGAAGTTCATGGAGTCACAGGCAATTGCCAGAACCCCTTGGTCTCGACTGATCAATCCCTTCTGCGGGGTGGGAAGGACTTCTCTCCCACACCAGCAGTGCGGCCCTCTGACTCTCAGTGCAGATGTTGGTGTAAAATTTGCTCCCTGAGGGCCAAACAAGGCTGAACTTGATGGGAATCTCACTACTGAGTCTGCAGCGTCGTGGTTTTAGCTCAGCCAGGAGCTCAGCCTCTTGCACCCGCTCCCCCACAGTAGGGTGGGAACTGGAGGGGTAAAAGTGGGAAAACTTGTGGGCTGAGATAAAGACAGTGCCATAGATAATATGAAAGCCATGCATGCAAGAAAACAAGGACTTCATTTGCCACTTCCCATGGGCAGGCAGATGTTCACCCATCTCCAGGAAAGCAGGGCTCCATCACAGGTAACAGTGACCGACTGGGGAAGTCAAACACCGTCATTCTGAAAATGTCCCCTCATTTCCTTCTTCTTCTTCCACCTTTATATACTGAGTATGATGCCATATGGTCTGGGATATCCCTTGGTCAGTTCTAGTGCACCCTCAGCCTTCTCATTGATGGGGTGGGGTGAGAGGCAGAAAATGTCTTGATGCTGTGTAAGAAATGCTCAGCTATATCTAAAATTTCCCTGTGTTGTCAATCCTATTTTCAGCACCTATCCAAAACAGCCCCATACCCGCTGCTGTGAAGAAAATTAACTCTGTCCCAGCCCAGGCAGGCATAAGTAGATATTTGGAGCACCAGGCCTTTGGGGGAGGCACACGGAGGTGTGAGATGGAAGCTTATGCTTTCTCATGTATGTCTGTGGAATAGTTATCAGGAAATCATGACATCTAACACTGCTATTTCTCAGATTACAATCTGACAGTACTTTCTGCTAACAATATAAATTAGTCCATTCTCCTTCAGATGAAGACGAACTTGTGATAGGTGTGTGTCCTGAAAGTTGAAGGTTTGTCTGCCCATCCTACTTCATATTTCTTTGAAGCACCAAGCCAGAATTTCTGTTGAAAATCTCCAACTGAGACTACTTAAGCTGTCAGTTGTAAATCTGGAGCTAACCCCATTGCAGTGTTCACAGAGGTTAGCCAAGGACAGATCCTTCCCTCATCAATTCATGTGGTGAAGAGCACCTGGGGACCACCAATACAAGAGAGCACAGGCTCATGCCAGGTAAGTACTGACGTCAGGGAGAAGTGCCTGAGGCAGAAGAACAATAAATAAACAAAAAGGAGAAAGAAAGTAAAGAATTAGACTGGAGAGGGAAAAAAAGGAGGGAGTCAGATGCTGGGGTGATGATGAGTTACTTGTTTTGATACACTCTAAAGGAATGGGTGCAGAATGAACAGGATGGAATACTCACATATTACCCCATAAAACATTTCAGCTAAATAATTCTGTTGTGTTTAAACCTGGAATTTAATTAAATTATTTATCTTTCTTTGGTCCAAATTTCATCTCAGTGTATGACATTTACTAGTGTAAGGATATGTTGTCATATTTGAGAATTTATTTTTTAGCACATGTCCATTTTATAATCACATTAAGATACTTTGACTAAGCAGTTGAACTGATTACTCCACACCTCAGATGTGCTGGAGGCATGAGGTGAAATGCACCCGAGGTGTGCATTAATCAGCCTTGCCATATAGTCTGTCCTGTCTCACTGCTTAATTAAATTCCAAACCAAATAGTTTTGGTGAGAAGGTTAGGAGGGACCACTTTTTCAAGTGGGTTTTGCATGAGCTGTCCACAGCGCATGGAAAAAAAATATAAGATATATTTAGAACAATATTTTAATTTGCAATACTTGATTAGATGGAAAGAATGTAATGTTTAAAAAAAGGAAATGTGATTAGGAAGCTTAAGTGCACAGTATATTACATGAAAATTCTGATCATAAAGAAAGGTAATATGTACTCAAAATTATAATTTCTGTACTTTTGAAATCAACTCAGGAAGAATTATCTACCCATATCAAATTGTAGCACTTGTCAAAATCAACTGTAAAGCATCTCAAGTGCTCTTCTGAATCAACAAAACAGATGTATAGCGATGTGAGGTTGCACTGAAATGGAAATAAAAGTGAACTAGATGCCAGTCATTGCCCTTAATCTCTTGAACCCAGCACTTAACACAGAGGATACCACAGGTCTTTGGGACACTGTTTAGAAGGGGAAGAAATCAAGGCTTGAATCTTAATAGCATATGCAAAAAACACTCTATAAAATTATTTTCTTTCTGCTATAGTAGAATATCATAAGCTCAAAGAGCACCTTGCCTTGTTCATAGACATGAGGCAATGTTTGAAACAGCATCCTATTTCAGTTTTAGGCAGGCAAAAAACCTGAAATATGTGAAACATAAAAAGGTGTTTAAATTTTTAAAATAGCAATTAAATATGCTTAGAGGTTCAAAAGTCACCATCTCACTCCCTTCAATAAAATGTGCAATGATGTTTATGGGATAACACCTGCAGTGGAATAAATACAATGAATATAGCTTTAGTTAAGGTTACAATATTTTGTTAGATTTTACTAGGGACTTAGTAGATGAAAAATGCCTGCAAGCATTGGTCCTTAGAAAACAACAGCTCCCATCCCACCTAGGATGTGTGTCTGGAGCGAGCTCCTCTGCAAATTTGTATAACCTGGTGTCCCTGGATTCATGATGAAAATGACTGTTTTTTTCATTGGCATTGAGATGATGGTGCCTTCCAGGAGTGTGATGCACAAAGGGCACAGACAGCAAAAGGAACAATTATTTCTTTGATGTGTCCAGTGAACTGGTTAAGGCTCTGAATTTCAGGTAATGGGATTTCTGTAGGCTCTTGAGGTACTGCAGAATCCTACTCTTTATCAACATTTTACTTGCTTCCCTGTTTTCAATCACATTTAGACTTGTAGAATTTTTAGTATATGATATAATGCTGAAAATTACTGACTTCACTGCTATAAATAATTGTCGGAGACATAGAAAAATGCAAAGACTTAGCTTTGAGTTATTAACAAACAGAAAATGCTTTAAGGTGCCTTAAAACATGTAGTAACTGTGTTAGTCAGTGACCAAGTGTCCTTTTCTCCAGTTTAAAGTTTAAGGATATAGTTATCCATAACATTGACCATCCCTTAGACAAAACATAAACATAGTACAGTACTGTTAGATAGAAAGATGGGACACGATAAACCACATGCATAAGTTTGATGTAAGAAATACACATATCTGTTCTAAGCAGGGATAGGTGCAAAAAGTATCACTATAGAATCGTGTTTGTAGTTGATTGGACAATAAGTAAATATAATGCTGTTAGAATGCTTAGGGCAACACTAGATATAGGATATAGGATAGGATGCAGCAAACAATACCAAGAGATGCTCGTACAGAATGCTTAGAAGAATGAAGAATGCTTAGGAAGAATGCTGCTTACAGAAGAGGCTTAGATTGCCATTTGTGCTACTTCTGCCTTATGCTTTTGCTTAGGTCACTGAGAATTTAAGCACAGACTTTTATTTTTCACCCCTGTGAGAATGACCACTCTTCCTGCAATAAATACCTTTTGCAATGAATGAGGACTCTCTCTCTCTCTCTGACCTAAATAACCCATAATCAACCTCAGCATATAATGAAGACATCATAGCATAAGTTATTCATAAAGTGGTCTGTTTTCACCAGCAGCATTATGGAGCTGGCATGCACAGATGATTGTTAAGCCCTTCTCACTCCAAGCTGAGAGAAGGTCCAGTTGAACAGAAACTTCTCTCTGGGATGGACCAGGGAGCCCAAGCCCCATGATGGGGGCCTGGAGAATTAGGCTCCTGGACTCACAGTGACATTCTGTGGCTCAGTCCAGACAAAGAAAAAAAAGAAATCCTCATAAAGAGTCCTTGGTCTGGTTTGCTGCCAGTGCTCAGAGGCAAACATGCTTGGTTTTCCAGATGAAGATAGCAACAAGCTACAAATATTTTAGACTAATTTTAATGTATCTTGACAAATTAATTCAGCCCTTTGTGGATTTCATCCATCATTTTCCTCCTTGTCTAGAGCATGCAGAAATAGCAGGCTATCAATTCTAGCTCTTGAGACACAAATAACGGTGTTTGAGACTTTTTGATTTCAGCATATGTGAAAATTTGCAAAGCTTGTGAGCAACACTTCCCCTTCAGGTTAAGTCCTGCAGACAGGATTGATTCATGCAGTAGAGGAGGCAAAGTGGGACCTACTTTTAATTCAGTTACAACCACTTTCATGGATTTTTTAAAAACGGGACTGTTCACCAAAAGGGCCCTAATGAAGAACAAAAGAACTGAGAATGAGGTCTCAGTTTCTAGTTTTCAATTCTGTCAATTCGCTTTCCAAGTGTTTTGTTGGGGGTTTGTTTGTTTGTTTGTTTGGGTTTTTTGAGGGTTGTTTTTGTTTTTGTTTTTTTTAAGATTCTTAAGATTAAATACACTGAGAATTACACAAAATTTTCCAAATGTTTCAAAAGTGATTTTACTAGGTTCCAGAGGCCAACAGACTATTATAAACCAACAACAGAAAAAAGAGGAAACTTAAGGCTTTGGACAACACAAATATGTAGAAAACTCTTGTGGATACCTGCTCAATTCAGAACGAACCACCACCTGAGTAACCAGGAATGGTAGGAGCTGAAAAGTTAATCTGAAACACAAGCAGGACAAAATATTTCTACTCACACTTAGGTTCAAAGTGCACCTAGTCATGGCACCATACAGGCATGGGTTATCTGAAATGTTGTTGCATCCTCCCATTTCTGCTCAGTCTTCCATCCTTTTACCAGCAGTAGTAGTAGCTAAGACAAAAGGCCTAATTTACTTCTATTTTCTTCTTTAAAGGGTTTTTGTTTTGTTAGTTTTGGTTTTGGTGGGGGTTTTATGGGAGGGGCTGTTGGTGCTTTGGTTTGCTTGGTTGGGTGGTGTTTCCTTGCTTGTTTGTTTTAAAAGGACACTCTGGTTTTGTTTGACATAAAAGCCAAAAATTGGAGCTTTTTTTGGAGTTTTCCAACATTCCAGGAAGCAGTGAGAACATAACATCAAAGTGCTTTCTGTCAGCCTTTAAAGCCCCAATAGAGATACTTCCAGATAGCTACAGGGCTTTTACAAGACAAAGATGTGAGCTGTGTCCCAGGGGCAGCTTCAGGCACCCCAGCCTGCACAGCACAGGAGAAGTTTCACAGGGCAGATGGCCCAGCTGGTGCAGGCCACTTTGCAGCAGGACTCCAAGCTCAGCCTTGTGCACAGAATATTTGCACAATATTTGCACCCTTGTCTGCACAAAGGACTACTTCTCCTTTCTCTCTCAAACCCAGAGGAAATCTGGATAAATATGTAGCTGTGCCATAGCTCATGCTTCTGTGCCAGGCCGTGTACACAGGGAGATGGAAATGTGCCTCCAGCATTCTCAGCTGTCCTCTGGAGGTGGCAGCAGGTCCCTGCTACCCACCAGCTTATGTTCAGCATGCGCAGCAGCTCTTTACTTGTACAGCAAGCTACTTTAAAGATACTTCCGTAGTGAATACTAATTCCAATAACTCCATAAGCTTTTGATACAGTTTTCAGCACTAATTTTTTTATTTGGGCTGACAATCAGAATTTCCTCCCTGCACTGCATATGATGACACTTTGGTAAATGCATTATTTTTTTTACCTGGCCAAGTTTCCTTTCTGAGCCAAACAAATAACAGGAACAATTTCAACTTCCAAATTTTCCTGACAAAACTGCAGTGGTTGTGAAAGATAAAGTGACATTACAGCTCCTGTCTGGTTTGGGTTTCTTGTTTTGTTTTGTTTTTTTATTGTTTGGTCTGCATCATCTCTGAAATGTTGAGCAAAATTGTTGCACCACGGTACATATATTGTTGTTCCCAAAGGTTTACTTACAACATTCACGGCATCATTAATTTTTTCCCTTTCCCTCCATTGTCATTTCTGTACAGATTTAATACAACAGAAACATGGCTTCTACTGGGAGCTACAGGTAGAGCAGTTACAAAGTTCTCTATAATTGGTGTCTGCCATGGCTGCTCACTGTAAGTTATGTAAATCACAGCAAGGACCCACAACCCCTAAAGGCATGAATATTTTTTTTTCATTCAGTGCAGAGGATAACTTCAGAATCTTAGTAATAGTCCCCTCCACATCAGGGATCTCCTTACCAGGAAAAGTCAAGGTCTAGAAACCGGCCATGTCAATTTTGCAATTTAAATCCCACTGTTAAAGATGGTTTGGTAAGTATTACAGTAAGTCAATGCATTGTAGGCAATATTAACTTTTAGGATGTGTTTTCTCTTCATAGCCCTTGCAAATCCATCTGCTTCTGTTTATATTCACTGTAGTAATTCAATCAAACCACAGATTTGAATATTTATTTATTTTTTCTTTAACAACTCTTTAATTTAAAATTAAATGAGGTGTTGTCAGGGTTTCATTCTGAAAATGGAGTAATAATTCCACTGATTTTCTAGTGATGTACTTTAGTTAAATCATGTCTTGCAAGTGATTAAATGTGAGGTTATTATTAAATCTGTTTCCTTTAAAATAGTACTGCAAATGTGAGAATTTTTAGCCTAAGTTCAATAAGTCAACTTCTGTCTTATAATTTTTTATTTCTCCCACAAATCTTGCCCTTATAGGTCATATACACCAGTTTATGCAGAATCTATTAGGTAGCAGAATGAATCCTTAAACCGTTGTAATTGTCCACTTCTGTTATTGGGAAAAGGTTTCCTAAGCTAAAATCCTTGCTCACATTTCCAACTTAATTCAAGAACTTCCTGATGCCCTTTGGCAAAACACAAGGGGAGGAAAAACCAAACCAAAACAACAAAAATCCCCCACAACAACAACAAAGAAAAGAGGATAAATGTTTTAAAAGACAGTTCAATCTGATTCTTCTACCCTTACCAGCAAGAATTCTGAAAAAGAAAAATCTCTCTTGGGCTTGATTGGGCAGATAGCCCCCTCAGACTGAATCTTAATCTTATCAAATAACATTTCTTATTCTACCTCCAGCCCTTTTCATCTACTTATTCAGGAAAACATATGTAAGTGGTACCTGTTTTTCTTTATATTTTAATTTTATTTTTAAAAATAAGAAGTAAATGCATACTATACACACACAATACATTATTGCACGTACCTGTAGGCATATACATACACAGTCATGTTCAGGAACACACACAGAGGCTCCTGAAGGAAGCCAGGTGTTTCTGAACCACATAATGTTGGTGAGGCAATGTACCTTAAGCCTGTTTTGCAATGTGCCGTTTTTCCTTTGGACTCTAACAGCTGCAGTGTGTGGCTTGTTGGTGCACGCAGCATTACTAAGGCTGAAGCACCCTGGACTGGGACTGCCAGTGGCTCGCCATGCCTCTCAAGCCTTCAAAGGAGTAGGAACGCGGTAGACAAACAGACTCCCAGGAGGACCCTGGCGAGGAGATGAAGGTGACTTTAAGCCTCTGCTTCTGAATAGCTTGTGGCCTTGCACAGCACAATTCCAAGGGTACAGAAGAGTACCACCCTCTAATGCAGCCCAGGCTTAGTGAATTATTTTTCCATCAACTACAAAAGGCACCTACTCGTCCCTGTTTTTCATCTTTCTACCAGTTAGACAAGTCAAAAAACAGAAATGGAAGTGGCTGCTACAACTATCTAGGACCAGTTCAGTGGTTCACATATCTGTGAGCTGTAATCATCCATGTGTCACGCATAGCTAAGCCGGGTACTGGCACAAACAGCACACAACTGAAATTTTGCCCAGCCCTAATCAATGAACTATGTCTACAGGCAGCTGCATCTGGTAGAGACAGGCAGCTGTGGAAACCCCCTTCCTCCGTAAAACGTGCTACATAGTTTACAGATTATTACTCTTACATAAAGTGATGCAAATAAACTGATTTTTCACTTGAAAAATGTTGTCTGGAAAATATATTCAAATCCTAATGAATGTGTGCAACTCCTAATCATAGATTTTCAGTGTTGCAAAACTTTACAATTAATTTGTTTACTAATGATAAAACTTGCTTAAGGTGCCTGCAGTCTCCCAAACAGCTTTAAATATATGAAAACTGTGATTATTTTACTTTGGTTATCCAAAATCAAGCTGTTCTAGTGCAATTCCTACTCTCATTTGAGGCCCCAAATCTTAAAAAGGCAGGGCCTGGAATACTTACTGCCTCCTGCAATATGAACCCCAAGGCAGAGTAAAGAGTACCTGATTTTCCAAGTGATTCAAGCGTCCTAATTGCAGGTTAGGTTTTGAGTAGTTAGGAGCCCAAAGGCTTTCTGTGGGCTGAAGTAACATTTGTCTGGAAAAAATACTGGGGAATGGACATAAAAAGAAATAAGCATTA
Source organism: Picathartes gymnocephalus (assembly GCA_013390045.1). Lineage (NCBI taxonomy): Eukaryota > Metazoa > Chordata > Aves > Passeriformes > Picathartidae > Picathartes > Picathartes gymnocephalus. The sequence continues at coordinate 11,720 of WEKY01019620.1, read as the reverse complement.
TAAATATTTTGCATCACTTGGTTGTGTCATCAAGTTAAAACTAAAATAAAACTAGTATGGGTTTGCTTGTGGGTTGGGGTTCTGCAACCTCCCCCCTCCAAACTCTGTATGCTTAATTTCAGTTACTGGAACTGTGTTTTCTACCTTCTTTTTATGGCCTTTTTTATAAAAGGTAGCTGGTACTCACAAAAAATTTTGGGACCGTTCAAAACTTTTCACAGTTAATTAGTAATGCATGTAGCAAAACACCCGCCCTACCTCTGGGCCTTTGGGGTTGCCCTGGTTCACTTGTAACTGATTTATTTTTTAAGGTTGTCTGGCACATCTCCACCCCAGCTGCTTCCAAGAAGTTTCAGCTCAGCGTCAGCTGGGAAAGATCAACTTCACATGCTGACATACAGAGGCAGCCTTAGGAATACGGGGGCCTCTGGTGGGAGGTGTCAGTGGGAATCTTTGCTCTTTTTGCTGATCCAGGGATATAGTNTGCCAAAACAAACATGCTATTTTATAGACTGGCTAAAATTCTACAGAACACAAAAGAGGATAGAGAACAATTCCAATATTTTTCCTTATGTCTAAGTAAAGGCTTACTCTGCAAGTCAAGTTGAAACTGACAGTCACAAATCCTACCCCTCTTCCTAGAGATACATGGCTTTATTTTTTTAGTGATTATTTTTATTCAGAACTTCTCCCCAAAAAAATTTCTACCATGTTCCCTCCTTTATTATCCTTCCTCTTAGAATGCAGATTAATTTTGTCGCTAGCCCTCCTTCCCAGGCTTTCATTTGGTTATGTTCTATAATTTCCAAGGGTATCTGTACAAAGGGCATCTAAACAAAAAGCATCTAACATTGATGCAAAACACAATTTAAAAAAAAAAAAAAATATATATAATTGGGACCATTAATAAAGAAAGCAAGCATCTCTAATTGTAATGTACAGCACCTGATTCTACTTAAATTTAAAGTACACAGAGCCACTCACTCTAAGATATAGGCTGGCAGTGAATTCTACCTCTAGACAGACACCTTTGCCAATTTGTGTTGGGAGCTGAATGAAAGATCGTCATCCATTAGTCAAGATTGTTTCCAAAGATATGAGGATCCAGCAGGAAATTCTGTGGTTCTTTCTTCTCTTTCCAAACTTCAATAACATTTTTCTGTATACAAATAGTTTCAGAACAGCAATAAAAAACATAATTTTTTTTCAGAAGTGGAGGCAATAATAATATAGAATGACACTTTTAGCACAATGAAGAAAACTGGGTGTTGCTAGAACAACAGACCTTTGATTAAAACAATATTCTTCATTTGTTTTTTTTTTTCCCCGCAGCTAGATAAGCTGAACAAGATCACCTCAGTTTAGCTCTGCAAGATTACTCATTTTAAAACTGTTTTGGTTTTTTTGGTGGGTTTTTTTGGGTGGGTTTTTGNCCTCCGTAAAACGTGCTACATAGTTTACAGATTATTACTCTTACATAAAGTGATGCAAATAAACTGATTTTTCACTTGAAAAATGTTGCCTGGAAAATATATTCAAATCCTAATGAATGTGTGCAACTCCTAATCATAGATTTTCAGTGTTGCAAAACTTTACAATTAATTTGTTTACTAATGATAAAACTTGCTTAAGGTGCCTGCAGTCTCCCAAACAGCTTTAAATATATGAAAACTGTGATTATTTTACTTTGGTTATCCAAAATCAAGCTGTTCTAGTGCAATTCCTACTCTCATTTGAGGCCCCAAATCTTAAAAAGGCAGGGCCTGGAATACTTACTGCCTCCTGCAATATGAACCCCAAGGCAGAGTAAAGAGTACCTGATTTTCCAAGTGATTCAAGCGTCCTAATTGCAGGTTAGGTTTTGAGTAGTTAGGAGCCCAAAGGCTTTCTGTGGGCTGAAGTAACATTTGTCTGGAAAAAATACTGGGGAATGGACATAAAAAGAAATAAGCATTATAAATATTTTGCATCACTTGGTTGTGTCATCAAGTTAAAACTAAAATAAAACTAGTATGGGTTTGCTTGTGGGTTGGGGTTCTGCAACCTCCCCCCTCCAAACTCTGTATGCTTAATTTCAGTTACTGGAACTGTGTTTTCTACCTTCTTTTTATGGCCTTTTTTATAAAAGGTAGCTGGTACTCACAAAAAATTTTGGGACCGTTCAAAACTTTTCACAGTTAATTAGTAATGCATGTAGCAAAACACCCGCCCTACCTCTGGGCCTTTGGGGTTGCCCTGGTTCACTTGTAACTGATTTATTTTTTAAGGTTGTCTGGCACATCTCCACCCCAGCTGCTTCCAAGAAGTTTCAGCTCAGCGTCAGCTGGGAAAGATCAACTTCACATGCTGACATACAGAGGCAGCCTTAGGAATACGGGGGCCTCTGGTGGGAGGTGTCAGTGGGAATCTTTGCTCTTTTTGCTGATCCAGGGATATAGTATCTGCCACCATACAGGACTTTTTTTAGCATTTTCTTTGAAAGAACTCTCACCTGATTATTACAGTGTTTTTCCTCAATCAGAAACAGAAATGTTATCTTTACCAGATTTGTGGCTCATTGCATAGGTCTGGATGGTGGATGGCTTTTGCAGGCATCCAAACCCTTTGTTAATAGCTGCTGAGATGCCAAAACAAACATGCTATTTTATAGACTGGCTAAAATTCTACAGAACACAAAAGAGGATAGAGAACAATTCCAATATTTTTCCTTATGTCTAAGTAAAGGCTTACTCTGCAAGTCAAGTTGAAACTGACAGTCACAAATCCTACCCCTCTTCCTAGAGATACATGGCTTTATTTTTTTAGTGATTATTTTTATTCAGAACTTCTCCCCAAAAAAATTTCTACCATGTTCCCTCCTTTATTATCCTTCCTCTTAGAATGCAGATTAATTTTGTCGCTAGCCCTCCTTCCCAGGCTTTCATTTGGTTATGTTCTATAATTTCCAAGGGTATCTGTACAAAGGGCATCTAAACAAAAAGCATCTAACATTGATGCAAAACACAATTTAAAAAAAAAAAAAAATATATATA
>WEKY01019618.1:36237-50107 GCA_013390045.1 Picathartes gymnocephalus | reverse complement strand
TTATTTTATATATTTTGCTTTCACATTTTGAATACAGCTCATATTAACTTCAGGAAGAAGCATGTCTTCACAATCATACTAAATGGCTTGCTCTATGTTTTGATGTACCCATAGGTTCAGAATCAAAGAGTGAACATGTAACTAAACATAAAAGTAATATTTCTATTTTTTTCAGAGCTGACCTTTTCTTAAAACAGATACCATAGGTAGGATCCAACTCCATTTGCTACCAAACAGTGACTTTAGGTTATATATCTGATTCTGGGGAAGAATCTGGGTCCATATATGTTTTAGCAATTGTCAGATTCAAACCAAATTATGTCCCACCAAAATGTTCACAGTATTTCATGAGCGGATCCATTTTATTTATAGTTATTTCTTCTCTTTTCTTGCCTTGCTGTAACAAACATTTTGTTCTCTCTCTCTCTCAATGATTTAAAAAAAAATGGAACAAAGTAGAGAAACCGAAGTCTGTATCTCAAGCGATGATCATTTCCAAACCAACTCATGTATGTCTTATCAGGGATGCCTTCATTTGCACAAATAATTTCCTGAAGATGTTCATTTGCAATAAACCAAAATATAACTCTTGAATGAAGAATTACGGTCCACTGAAAAAACAGTATTTTTAATTAAATAACTTTCTTTCTAAACTGACTACAAAATCATAAATTGATTCAATATAGAAGTAAAAATTTTCAAAAGTATCTAAAGTTTAACCCCATTAATAGCCAAAATACATTTTTAATTAAATTTAGAAGCTTAAAGGTCATTGACTATCAATTACCAAAGATTTTGGTCCTTACAAAGGCAGTATGATGTAACAAAAAAACACTGTGGAAGAACACATATTTTTTGAACTCAAATACCTTTAAGAATCAAACTACTTGTAAAACATCTCCTTTGAAAATGTGAAAAAAGTGAACTCAGCCCAATCCAATAAACAAATGATCTGAAGAAATTAGGTGTCCGTTTTTCTGCTCTATGGCATTAAACAGAAGGTACATTTTGTTTTGAAGTGCTTTTCTTCTCTGTGAAGGACAAAACTATACTCTGTTCTATATACCAATAAGAGGAAAGAAATGAAATTATTTCTGCATGTATTCTCCTGAATAAATGTTGGGCCAGATTTGTAAATATACATTGAATACAAAGTCAAATTATTGAGTCTTTGATTTCAACAAGAATGTGTTATCTGGACCCCGCCTCTAGTCCAGTAGTTAGAGCAGCAGCTGGAATATAGGAAAACCTTATTTGAATTCATGCTAACTTATTGTTAGAAGGGATGGAAGGAATAATAGGGAATATTTATACTATTTAGGAGGAAAACGGACATGCAGTTGGACCTTGAGCTCTATTCTCACTTTAAGTAACCTAAGAAGTTTATTCAATTGTAATTATTACTCCTGAATTGGAAAAATCCTGGTTTTTCAGAGAAAGGATAACTTACTTCAGGTGAAATGATGAGATGTCTGTTTCCTAGCGGAGATTTTTCTAGAGGAAAGCATCGTCTCCAGACATACCAGAGGTTCATGAGGTTACCTTTTCAAGTCAGCAGACCTACCTGTAACACTATCTTAATGTCTAGGAAGAAGCAAAGAAGAGAGATCAAAAAAGAGATACTTCCACAGATTCCTTTGACAGGAATTTTCTAACTTTATCACCTAAAGTCAGCTCCCTAAATGTCAGCTAGTCCCCTGGGCTCCTTTATAGTCGAAGGAGAGAAAGAGACCTCCTGGAGGCAGTTCATCTCAATTTAAAGTAGATATCTAAGGTTCAATGAATCACTAGCTCATTTCTTTCTTATCCTATGGCTATGAAGGAAATATGACAACTAACTTTTGGATGTCTGACTTTGTCAAGATGAATTCTGACTTAGTGTCATTTCTCACTCCACTCTGAAACTTCACTTGTGGATTTTCTTTACCTTTGTGGTCTTTGTGACCTGGCTCCCTTTCTTGCCAAGCTTTGTGATGCCTGACTTGACCTCACTTACTGACATAAGCCAAAGCCCACTGGAAGATCCTCTTTCCTGTGAACGATCTGGATCAGACCTTAAGGGAAAATCAATATGAGGGCAAAGGCACTCATCAAGATTGTGACAACAGCAAATCGGTTTAGTCCGGCCATTGCAGGAAAAGTTCTCCCTTGAATCTTTAAGACTGGTCCAATGTATTGCTTATCCTATTTCAGTCCAGAAAGTCTAGCAGTTTTTTGACTTCATATCTTGTGCTGTCATGCATAACCTGATAAACTGCATCCAAATTGCTCCATAGGATCGTCATTCACTTCTGGCCAGTAGAAAGGCCAAAGAAATGTGCAAGACTCTCAGAAACTTGTATTGCAAGTGTTTTTCTGAAATAGTCTAGTGAAAATTGGACTTTCAACCTGAATTCTAGAATTCCTTCTATTCTGGAATTCATCAGAAGTTCATAGACTTGGGTAATACATAAAAGTGTTGTTGTTGAAATGTGTTCATGCTTGTGATTGAGGTGAAATCACATGACTAATTTAGTGATTTTTGCCCTCTCCTGACAAGAGGACCAGTTCACCACAGTCAGCTACTTCCACTATCATACAGCAGCACACAAGAAGGAAATCATAGTGAGGCTCCATTCACTGACAATGTATGAAATCTTTCTCAAATTTTCCACTGTAAGAGTAATGGCAAGGATTTCCTCCTGAAATCAGGAATAGTTTTTGGTGTGCTACAAAATACCTTGTATCATTCAAAGAGAAGCCAGAGGCTAAAATAATCTTGAAAACATCTTTACCAAATAGAAGTTGTCAATCATGGTACTGTATTGAACACAATAAAAATGGCAAAAAAAAAAAAAGACCATGACTTGAAAGCATCCATTCTCTCTTCACATATGAGAAAAATTGTCATACAGATAACTTTCTGAGTTCCATATATTAACAGAATTCTCACTGAAAGACAGTTTTTATCAGAACACAAACTTGAAATATGGAAGCATCTTCATAAATGGGTAAAGATGGGTAGACAATTAAATCCTAAAAAGCCACAGAAGTCTACCTGAGAGTTTCCAATTCTGCGGATTCAAAAGGGTAAGAATAAGAATAAAAAGCAGCATTGCATTTAAATTCTCAAAAACCTACCATATTAACAATAACCACAATTTTGTGAAGAAAGCCTATTCACAATTCAAAATAATTTCTAAGCAGATTGAAAAAAAACAATTCATACTTTTAGCTTAGGTACGTTTATCAATGCATATGGCTCCTATTCTTCTACCTATATGAATCCATGTGAGTTAAACACAAAAATGTGAACTTCAGTACACCAAACTTTGATGTTCCTTATGTGATTGAATCAAAACTGAGGAATCTTTATCACTTTCTCATTAGAATTAACAGGGTAAAGATGCTGTAAAAGGTACCATTATTGTAATTTCATTATTATGAATTTAATATTATAATGCAGGAGGAATTTAACACCAAACAAAAATATTAGCAAAAGGAAAGTAAGAACTAAGTTACTTCTAAAGCTACTCTGTCTTTCTCACAAATTTGGAGTAAATGGATCTATCAAGCTGGATTTCATTTTTCTTACTAGTTCTCTTTTAATGAAGACATAGGTTTTAAATGGTGCACCCAGTTCTATAGTGCAGAGAAGCTCCTATGCCACATATGATCAAACGCTGTCCTGAAAAGACCTATGATGGAATGTCCACTTGGCCTTCCCAGGAACATAATTATTATAAAAGAATGCTGAAGAAAATCAGTTGACTTTTGCTTTTTATTTCCTAAAATGTTGAAATCTTCATTGGAAGTAATCAAGTACCTGTGAACTACAGTGAAAGATGAAAATATTCATATCTGTTAGCCATCTCCTGGTTTACAGACCAAGACCTTCAGGGAGCACAACAAATCCACATCATCTTTCTAAACATCAGTTTTATGCTTTGACCTCTGGCTTAGATATCAGATAAAAGTCATGCATAACCACATAACTCCCTAGCAATTACATTAGAACAGATGCTGAAAAGAATAATTTTGTTGAAAGTCATAACGAACTTAGACAAAATCTTCCTTTCCCCACTAAAACAGAGCTTAGGCAGTACATTGTCAGCCACTGTAGAAGACATTTGTTGCTCATTGATGTTTGATGTTAATTTTACTTTGTTTGATCACATAAAGCCCTTTTTGGTAAGAGATGTGTGCATTTATAAGTCACTTTCAGGTCTAAGGACAAAAATCACTGGCTAAAAATTGTATGATCATCACCTCTGGAAAGGATTCGGAAAATGTGAATCTTTTTGTTTGAGAGGAATATACACTGGAGCTGCAGAACATGGCTTTATATACTAATGTAAAGTCATTACTGAAAATTTCAATGCAGACCTAATGAAACCATTAACACTGAGAAATTACACACCTGTATTTTGCAAATAATCCATACATTTTCTATTTTAGAAGTCCTTAAATTGGAAAAATCTTACAGGAATCAGTCTCCAGAAATAAAGCTCTCAATTTTTTTGTATCAGTATCACAGGCAGTAATTATTTACATATTCAAAAGTAATTTCTCTAGCCAAGAGAAGGCAGTTTTGTGTCTCCAGGTCATAGCCCTGGACTGGAAGGTTGTGAGAAGACCCTAGAGCCTTGGTATAATGAGAGCAAATGTAACAAAACTTCCCACAGGGTTCAACTCCACCCTCCTGGGCTTTGACTACAGCTGCCAACACAAGTCTGGGACCACAGCAGCCTGTCCTCCTCATTGGAATTTAATAGAGGATAAACTTTACAGCCCCTTGTCCACATTGCTTCTCTAGCAAGGCTGTAAAGTTGCATGTGCATTACTGATATGGTTGTTTCACCCTACATTGATTCTATCAGCACATGATACCATATTCAATATAACACTAAATTTGGAGTGATTTTCATACAGCACAGATGAAAAAAGTATGAGCAGTGAATTTCAAGCCCAACCACACAGATGGCAATGTAGTGTGGAAAAAGTATTCCATTTTCCCCCACTCAGATAAGAGAGTATAAATGTCAAATGAACTGGAGATCTTCCTCCGAGGAGAAGAAAAATGCAAAAAAAAAAAGTTAGAAAACAATGTCCTGAAGGAGCCCAGCAATCCTCATCTATCACCTGTTATACAATCATCCTTATTGCAAGACAGAAGGTTGACTCACTAGAACCTGTCACACCAAACCACTGTATCTTGCAATCTCTTACTGCCATCTTATGCCAATTTTTGTCACTGCACAATCCATGACACTAAAAATTGGCAAAAACCCACTTTTTTATATATGGCATTGCCTTTCACAAGTGTTTGTGATCCTATCAGCACATTATCGTCTGTCCCTCATCTCTGCACCCCCCAGTTGTGCAAGAAAATATTGAACACTGAATTGTCTTTGAAGTAGATGAGAACCGAGAATCCCCAGCACCTCAGAGGATGGTGTTAGTAAGGTTAATAAAAAGCTCTCCCCTTCAAAACTATTCCTTCAGTAACTCATTGCTTTTCAGATATATGGCTTGACTCATTTGCACTGATTGACACCACGTTTCCCAGTTCTGCTCAGGGATTACAAAGTAAATGAAGAAAGGACTGTAGTTTTCCTTCTGTTAAAGAAAAAAAAAAACCTTAAAAATAGTGAAATCAGATTCATGGTATACATCATTTACACAAAAATAATTAAAATAATTTACAAGTGTTGCTGATTTAAACAGCGTTAAATGACAGAACACCAAAATGAGTAAGGTACAAGGAAAAACAGTGGTCTCTAACGAGCAATCATAATTTATGCCACATAAACTCATTTTTTGTAACATGCATTGACTTCAAATGTTCGCACTTGTTGCAATGTCATAGCACAATTTTGCAAGACAACTAACATTTGTAGTTATTTTTCACTATGTGCTACAATAACTCCTTTTTAATACACTTCAGTGATCACTTTCAAGGACAATACAGTCAAATGAAAGCTCCAAAGTATTTCAAGATTTGGCTTTCCCTAACAATGTAGCAATTAATATATCAGTAATACATCCACAAGAGAGATATTTAATATAGTAGGATCCTACTATTTAAGAGTAAAATTACCTTCTTCTGTGCTCAGTTTCCTGAGAGACAACTATTACCCAGAAAAGGACAAACTGATGTGTGTAAAATCTACCCTGGATTACACATCCAACTCTGCTGTCCCCAACACAGGGAGGGCACTGACCTATTGGAGCAAGTCCAGAGGAGGGCCATAATGATGATTAGAGAGACAGAACACCTCTTCTATGAGGAAAGGCTGAGAGAATTGGCATTTCTCAGTCTGGAAAAGAAAAGGCTCCAGGAAGACCTTATAGCAGCATTCCAGTAACTTAAGGGAGCTTATTGGAAAGCTGGAAAGGAACTTTTTACAAGGGGCTGTGAAGATAGGACAAGCTATAATGGCTTTAAACTTAGAGTGGGTTTGGATTGGTTATTACTAAGAGCTTTTTTACTGTGAGGATGGTGAGGCACCGGAACAGAGAAGTTGAGAATATCCTGTCTCTAGAAGTGTTCCAGGCCAGGTTGTCTGGGGCCCTGAGTAAGCTGGCCTACTGAAAGGTGTCCCTACCCATGGCAGGGGAGTTGGACTACACAGTCTTAAGGTCCCTTCAAACCCAGGCCATTCTATGATTCTGTGATTTGGGCCCTGCTATGACCCTCTGTTCTGGGGCACACTATGGTGTGGTAAAATCCTAAGTTATAGGTTGCTGCATTCTGCTTACTTGCAAGGAGAAAGAGTGAAGAATCTAACCTTAAAAATTCCCAAAACACACCAGATTGGTATAAACAGAACCATATGGTTGATCTTGCAATTATCTGTTTTCCTTAGTATTTGTATAATTCTCTGGTCTGTGTTTTTAAAGTTTTAGTTCCTTCAGGTGCAAAATAGGGTCCCTCCTGTAAAATAGGGATATTACTGTCAAACTTACTCAAGGTCATTCAAAATATTGGAGCTTTTTTTTTTCCTCCACAGATCTAAACCTAGTTAATTAAAGACCTTATTAATACAAAAGGAGGAAGAGAAATATAGAGGAAAAAATTGAATGGATTAACTTTTCTGAGGGAACAGGGTTAGTGTTTTTCAGGGGAACATTTTCTGAGGAAGGACATAAAGAACAGGATGGTAACACAGTGAATTTAGTCCTCAAGAGAACTCCAGAAATGTGGGTAAAATCTGTAAAAGGTAGAAAAGAAGATGAAAAACACATTATTTGGATTGAGTGGAGTGAGCAGGGAAATGGAGGGAATCAAAACCCAAAGGATATAGACAAAATCCAGGGTCTTCAAAAGTGAGAATTTGAACTCTCACCATGGAAAATCTGCCAACTCTCCTGGTCTGAGCCTCCCACCTCTGCTTCCATTTTGCATCCAAACTCCTGCACACCATATTTCAGATAATTTCTGAATTGTCACACCTCCCAAAGCTATTCTCACATCTCTTCCTTTTATCATCTTACAGCTTGATCTTTGGATGTGTGTATTTAAAAGAAGTATCTGTCACATGCAACTTTACAGGTTTTTTGTTTATTAATTATTTCAGATCAATAGGCAGAATTAACAGTAATCTTAAAGTCATTAAGAAGATCCATAACAAAACCAAAGTTACATCTTACTGCAAATATTTTAAAGATGTGATGCCATGTACTGATTTCTTTTCTTTTAGAAATGGTGAAGATCAGTCAATGACTGGCCTAGATTTAAAGCCATCAGTTCTTTACCTTTTCACCCACCAACTGTGCAATAGCAAGATCTCATCTGAACTGATAGCTTGGGAAAGAAAGACTAAGGAAAGGAAATCTTTAGTCTGTATGCACTAAAAATATGGATTTCCTCAATTCAGAAGATTCAAATTTTGGGGTCAAATCTAATAATGAGTACCTGGGTAATTTAAGAAAAGCCAAATTTAAGCATTGATTTTTAAAAGTTACCTATTTTCTACTGTGTCATTTTCATAACATTAAAAGAATTGTGAGCGAGCAGACAAATTCCACAAATAGGACTGATAAAAGCTGACCTGGGGAAAAAACAGCCCTGGGCCCAGACCCTTCAGATTTTAAGGCTTGTTGGCAAATCAGACTATACCCATCATCAAAGAACAGGGCCTAGGAACTGAGTCCCAGAAAGAAATCTATTCGGGATAAAAACTCCTTTCCTTTGCATTTCAAAGCTGAGACAAAGGTCTTTGTAATCACCTGTGAGAGAGGGAAGCTACAGAGATGGTGCAGGAGAAATCTTGCCTGATATGAAGGACCTGTGCTTGTGGAAGGAGGGAGGCTATGGACTACAGTGTCTCTTCCTTGATGCTGATTATAATTAAGTGCTGAATCAGTGCATTCCTTGAATCAAAAGGATATATGTAAACATGAGACAGCGAGAACAGATAGGGAAGTGCAAAAAATCTGTAATATCAGAGGTTCTGTTTAGAAGTGGGTAGCCTAAAATCTGCCAAGGACTGTTTGGAAAATAACAGATTTGTTAATTTCTAGCCTCTTCTAGTCTCCATTTTCTGTTAATACAGGTGGTATACAATTTCATCCTTTTTTATCAATCACAATAATTAATGAATAAAGATCTGCCCAAGAACATCAAGACATGCTCCATAACATGAAATCTTTCCATCAAGACAACAGAGTCTTCAAAATGCTCACTTCTAAACTTTTGAAAGCTGCATGGCCTTTTACAGAGGTCAGGACACAGGAATTACTTTTGCTCTTAAAATCCAACACTGCATAATTCTCCTCAATTGTATGGCTGCCTCCACAAAGCTTCTTTAAAGTGTTCCTGCTGAACATATAATTGCTGTACCTGTCATGTTCTTGGTGGTGAAATTATCAAGATTTATTGCCTTGCTGAAAAGGAGTATTTGTGGAAAATGAACACCCAGATGTTTAGCAATGCCTTTATATGAGAAGCATACATGTCTGTTCATTCACAGTTATTGTGAACTTCTAAGAAAATATAAAATTATAGACTAGAGAAAATATATGTTCTTTCCTTCAGAACTTACAAAAGCCCAAATAACATTTTAAATAAACTGTATTAAAATTATTCGGCGTGTAAATTTTAATGAAGAGTTTACTATAAGCCAGGATCTTAAAATTACATTGTAATTATTATATTCTGTAGGACTATCTTCAAGTTATGATTTTGTTTATCATTTATTTTTAGAATATTACTTTTTTTGACACATACATTTTTGGCAAAGATTTATTGCTTACAAAGAATAATTCCTCGCAAATGCAATACTAAAGACCACTTCAAGGAGACACATCCTTTCTATAATGTTCATGCCCTTGAACAGAAACTGTGACTTTTTACAATTTTAGGTGCTGCTGAGCACAGAACATAAGGCATTTCAGTGATGTCTACCAGAGAGAACAGATTTAAAACTTGGTTCTACTAGTCTTAAACCTAACTTTGTCTCTGACAGCATTATTAATATCAGCATGTTCCACGATTAGGGCTTCATTCAGTCATGATTGAAGACAACACATCTCTTAATTGATTTCAGTAGCAACTGTATTAAGTTCTTTACAGTTTTACAGAAATGGACAAGAATGACGCAATTACTTCTTTTTTATACTGCGGGCTTTCAATCAGTAGATTAAACCCACAACAGCTAACTACAATCGTAGAGCAAGATAATTGCTCACATTATATGTTAAAGTTCACTTTGAAAAGCAGAGTAAAGAAATCTCCGCTTGCATTAACAGGACCAATTTAAAACTAGAAAAAGTCAGATTACATCTGCACACAGCCTGAGACAGTAGCTTTGTATGCAGTTACCTCCGAAACAAATTATCTTGTCAAATCACTACTTAGGAGGAAGCCTGTTTAAAGGAAAGTAAGAATATAACGAACCCATTCATATTTTCCAGCAATACAGCCACTTCCTCTACTCTAGCTGCAAATCCTGGAATGTGTCTTCCGGAGAGTGATATCCAGAGCAGAGACTGGCTGACTGACGTCCTGAGCTACAGAAATCATTAACAGCCCTTGGAAATTCTGGAGGCACAACCAAAGTGAGAGGTCTGAAGGCATTTCCCTTTCTCTGTAGACCTCTGTATGTTGTACAGGGAAAACCTCACCAGCCTCAACTCCTGTGAGCCCTACTAAGTTCCTCTCAAGCCTTGGCAAGCCTGTTTTTCTCATTAGTCCATGAGGAGAAAAAAGCCTCCTGAGGACATACATTTCCTTAACATAGATTTCACCTTAGAAATCATCTAAGTTCTACATTGGCTCCATCCTATCCAGTAAATTTTGATCTTGAAAATAAAACACCAACAGGAACTACTAGTGTTGGTCTCTTTTTCTTCCATGTTTCTTCTTAAAAGCTAAAAGATGCTTAAGTAAAGGTTTAGAACTCTTTGGTGTTCATTATTAAGAATTCAGTAACTTAGAATTCTGACAAAATAATTTTAAATTTTGAAGCATTATTTTCCATTTGCTTGGATCTAACCTTCTCAATTTTGAGTTTCATATGGTTCTGAAAAGGTAACAAACCAGGCTTACAGGAGATATTTATTTGCCCTACAGAGCGATGGTTAGTGCCATGTAAGAAATGAGTGACAGACTGATTTTGCATAGAAACATTGCAAGGAATAACCAAGTATACATAAGTATGGCACAGGGCCTCCACTTATTAAATATTTTGCAGCACACTAAGTCAGGAGCTGAGACACTTGACAACAGAAAGTCATCAGCCAACATTGCTACTGCAAATTGTCCTTTCACAAAACCAGCATTTGGCAGCAGCTGTAACAGAGATTTCCTCGTCACACACATTCCAAACCTTAAAAATCTTACCTCACTAAACAAATCCAGCTCCACTGCTAAAAGTCATAAGCAATTTAGCACTTCACTGCTACTGTACAAAAATAGATCCAAACATAAAACCATCTGTTTCCTAAGGAAAAAAAAACCAAATCCCACACAGAGTTTACCACCATCTCTATTTCTTCACAGTCTGTAGTTAAGTTTTCAATTTCTTAATTCAATGATAAGTTAGCAAAATGATATTCACAATTAAATTAGCTTTTCCAACTTTAAAACAACAGGTTTATCCATCATATTCAAAGATGCCTCCTACTCAAAATGTAAGTCAGGAAAAGCTTATTATCTGTAGATTTGTCTCTATATTCAAATTCTGAGTGACAGAATCAACACACTTAAACGTGAGCTTTGCAGTATATCTTTAAAGAGTGCAAGGCAAATATGTGGCTATAGTAATTAAATGATCCCTAGTGTATGCTGTTCTTATAGTGCATATTAACCACTCAGTAACATTTGACCTTCTTTCACAGAAAGGTCTTTTTCCATAGATTAGTTTGCATTTCAGTTAATTTTGTATCTCACCTTAGAAAGATCTTCCGGGATTTATCCAATTAAGCTCTTAAATATGATACCTTTACGTAATATTTCTACAAGACATGCAGCATTCCCCAAAATTTAATGATCACACAGCACAGAATTTTGAAGTATGGAACACCTATGAGATTTCATTGCATATCTACATATTGAGTATAAATACTGTAATAGATTTTGCTTGATATAGGCTGTCTCATAAAAAGGCAAGTAACTTTTAATCAATGGTTAAATCAGAATTATCTTGAACATGAAAAAGAATGGAGAGTACACAATTTGGCTTCATTACATTATCCAAGAGTTCTTTAAGAGCTTTATTAATAATTTCTTGATAAGCACCATTCAATGCATAGAGTATGTCAATTGATACTATTACATATTTAAGTAATTCCTCTAGAAACATCTTGGCTAAAGAAAAACAAAACAACAATAAAAAAGTAGGTACAGATGTGATACACTACTTTCAAAAGCATTTAACTCTCTATTTAAGGAAAGAATTTATTTCTGAGGAGTACACATTTATAATTTCCTCTGTACTCATTTTCCTTTTTGTATTTTGTTTCTTAAAGTGAGCAGTGCCCAGAATTTATTCATGCAAGCTCTCAAATTGATTTATTTTAAGTGACAGAGGCACTGTTTTTTTGGATTCTGGTACAAGCTTCTTCCTTGTCTTGTCATATAACTTTGATCAAAGTCAGTTGCACTCAAAATTTTAGGAGTTTCTGCTTCTGGTTGTTCCTGCTGAGAAACATGGAGTGTCATCTTCAGAGGTAATGAATACCTAAGAGGTTCAATCTGTTTCATTTAAAGCTTTAAGTGTTCAGCAAATATGGAGAGAAAACCTGATTCAAAGGCAGAAGGCTCCAAAAGTCATGAAGCATACAGAAGTCACTGATACCTCTTAAGGCAGATGTAATATTAATGATGAGAAAGGAAATTTGTACAGAAGCTGTCTAATGACAGGACATGAAGCACACAGCACACCAAGCAGAGTAATGAAGGGGAAAAAAGACAGGGTTTCAGCTCCCTCAATATTTCTGCTTCCTGACACCTCCAAGGAATCTTCATCTGAGTGTTAAAATCATATCTTGATGTCTTTGCACCTCATGTTTTTATCTAGGAGAGTATAGCAATATTTCTGTATCATGAAACACAGACTTTCCAACATTTGCAATATTAATTCTGAAGGCTGCAAGACCTTGTATAAACATACAGTTCCATTCCAGCCTCTGTGCTAGATTACAGATTTCAGGTAACCAAAACACAGCGTACCACAAACATAAACAGTGACGACATATCCAGAGTCCTTCCCAAAAATCCTCATATAAATGAGACCAGACATACAGAGCTCAACACTGAGCTTCTCATTTCATAGTCGCTCTGACCAGCTGAAGAGCTGGGCTGAGAAACATCTCATGAAGTTCAGCAAGGGGAAACACCAAAAACTGCGTCTGGGGAGGACCAATGCTGTGCACCAGTGGACATTGGGGTTTCAGTGGCTGGAAAGCAGAAAAGGACAACAGACGGATCACGGACCCCCATGGCAAAGCAGGCCAGCTGCATCCTGAGCTGGATCAAGGGAAGCATTACCAGCAGGTCAAGGGAGCTGATCCTTCCCCTTTGCTTAGCACTGGTGATGCACACCTGGAGTGTTTTCTGGATTCCCCAACACAAGGAAGATATGGACATACTGGAGAAAGTGCAACAAAAGGCCATGAAGATGATGAAGGGACTGGAACATCTCTCCTATGAGGAAGGGTTGGCAGAGCTGGAACTACAGCCTAGAGAAAGATCAGGGAGATCCTATCCATCTATATATAAATGTCTGGGATAGAAGACAAGGAATCCAGACTGCCTTCAATGCTGCCCTGTGACAGGACACAGTGGACACAGATTAAAACACATGACACTCCAGGTGAACATAAAAACCCTGGTTTTTTACTCAGTATGGTCAAACACTGACTTGGGCTACTCAGAGAGGTTCTGGTGTCTTCGTCCTTTGAAATATTCAAAACGCAACTGGACATGGACCCAGACAACCTGTTCTGGCTGACCCTGCTTGGGCCAGGGCGTGGACCTTGTCCTCATGTCCTGTCCTTCATCACTTTCACAGCTGGGTCCATGGGACCCATCTCCCTGGGACACTGCCACAACAGAGCCCCCTCGGCGAGCGACAGGATAGGAAGACATAGTCTTAAGCTGCACCAGGGAGGTTTAGGTGGGACATTAGGAAGAACTTCTTCAGAGAAAGGATGATTATAAATCAGAAGGGACTGTCGAGGGAGATGGGGGAGTCACCGTCCCGGGAGGTGCTTTAGGCGCTCTGTGGCATGGTTTAGTTGACATGGTGGTGTCCAGTGATAAGCTGCACTCGATGACGGCAGAGGTCTTTTCCAACCCTAACGACGCCGTGGTTCCGTGACCTCCGCGCCGCTGCCGATCCCGCCGGGAGCGCCCGCCTCCGGGCGCGCGCGGCGGCGGTCGGGG
>WEKY01019618.1:21412-36187 GCA_013390045.1 Picathartes gymnocephalus | reverse complement strand
CGCCGCGACCATGGCGCCGCCCGCGCCGCCCCCCTCACGCGTCTTCGCCGAGCTCGACCTGGCCCCGGCCGCGGAGGGACGCGTCGGGTCCCCGGCGCTGCCCGGGAGGGAGGTGCATGTGAGCGGCAGCGCGGAGCTGAGCGCCCGCCCGGACAGAGCGCGGGTGTCGCTGCGACTCGGCAGCCGCAAGGAGGCGGCCGTGGCGGCGCGGAGCAGCGTGTCCCGCCGGCTGCAGTACATCGCCCACTGCGCCCGCCTGCGCGGCGTCCCGGTGAGCTCCGCCGCCCGGGCCGCTGAGGGGCCGGGGCGACCCCCCGGGGGGAGGCGAAGGGAGTAGAGGGGGTGGGGGAAGGTCCCCGTTCGCGGGGGCAGTTCCCGGTTCCCGGTCCCGCCCGGCAGCCGGCGGGGTGCGGTGCCGTCCCGCCGGGGCGGCCCTGAGGCAAGGCGCCCGCAGAGAGCTGTGGTGCCGGCGAGAAGCAGGGGAGTAACGGGTTTGGAGCGCTCGGTCCTCTGCCTCGGGAACCGCGGGGGCCCTGCTGGGAAAGCCTGCCTGTCTTCGGAAGGCTGCAGCCATGCCAGCCTCGGCGGAAAAAGTGGAATGTCGCTACCCGGGCTTTCCAACAGGTTTCTTGTTTGGCATGTGAAAGCCATCCTGCTTCGACTCCCACGGTGGTGGAATCGCCGTCCCTGGAGGCGTTTAGAGAAGGGCTGGACGTGGCACTCAGGGCCATGATCTAGTTGACATGGTGGTGTTCGGTCAGAGGTTGTACTCGATGATACCAGAGGTCTTTTCCAACCTAATTTTGTGTTTGTTCGTGTAATACAGCATTCGCCCGTGCATGCGGATGAAACTGATAAAGTTGTGCACAGCAACATAACCTGTACCTGTGTGTGTCAGAGTAACTATGTGATTACCAGAATTTAGCAACAAATACATACACAGAGCTCTTTCCTCCCTCTCTTTCTTGTTCCACTTAAGTAGAGAGGTTTTGAAAAACATGGGATATGATCAAGATAGCTGAAGTGACAGAAGCCCCTTATAGACCCAGAAAGTTCCTGTATCACAATAAGTTTTTTAACCTCGGGAAGTAATTTTGCAACAATGAAAAAAAGCATAGTCTTGCCTTTAAAGCTATGTCCAAACAGTAAATGCTCCATAAGGGTAATATTTGTCCTAACAATTTTGCTGATTATGGTTTTGGATTTCACAAAAGAGTTTTGAACCGTGTTCCACACATAGGGCTCTTAAAAACAGAAAAAAGCTGATCTTTTGTGGAATAAGCAGTTGCTTTCGAAAGTTACTTGTTATTGAAGTTCCCTAGGAAGTTTGTACCTTTTGAGTGTATTCACAGATAAGCTGGGGGGAAAGGGAGATTAGATAGAGTTTGCTGTGAACACCAGATTATTCAGTGGAGTAAAAAAGAATTGCAGAAGGGTTTCCTGATACTGCATGTTGTTACAGTGCAGCTCAGTGTTAGTAAATGCAAAGTAAGAAAGTTACTTAGCCTTAACAATGATGTGCCCACAGTGAAATTGCATGCCCACGTTTCAGATGCTGCATGCTTTTGAAGCTAAGTACTGGCTCCAACTTTTCATTTCCCCAACCAAATTGGATTACCTGTTTTCTTTTTAAACTGTTACACTGTCGCTGTAGCATCTATACAAATTGTTCAGGAATAAAGAAGGCAATAAAAAAGACCACTTAGCCCCTGAAAAAGCTCATATTGCAGCTCTGGGACTAGATGGCAAGGGGACATGGAGGCTGCTCTGGGCTAGGTATGTGATCATGGCTGGGTACATGTCTGTCACAAGCAGCATTTGTCAGGGGTTCCATTGCCATCAGGATGACTCATTCAGCCAAAACTGGTGCATTTTTATAAGGGATTAAAGGTTAAATGCCTTCAGTTTCTATTAAGTGAGTTAACTGGAGTTTAAAGTGGTAGATTTTAAGAGGAATGGGAGAAGACAAACCAAATCAGCATGCATTGATTTTTATTAGTAGAGAAAATGTTAAACTTTGTACCCACCACCATGGTGAGCTATCCGCTTATGGGGCATTTTTGTCCTAACTATAATTAAATAGCTCTTCAGAATATGACTAGATTAGAAAAGATAGTTGCAGATATTTACCTTACAGTGAATCTGAACAACTGAGTTCCAGTTTTGACTTGAGACCAATTGAATTGGGATAGTGTGGAGCATCCAGCACACGGTGGCTGGCACACAACAGGAGTAGGCAGGGTGTTGCATAGGTAAGTAGGCTTTAGAGGGGCCATGTGCACCACTCCAGGCTAGAACAAAGAATTACAAACTGAAGTATGGCTTGGACAAACAAATGGTTTTATTTGCATTTATACAGTCAGGTTCAGAAATGTAATGTGAGCAGGCAAGCAGGGTAGAGAATGGGCTGTTTTTACAATATGGGAGCATTCAGTGTCTTATTATAGTTACGATAATTTCACAGTAATCTTTTTCTGTTTCAGAGATGCTGTGTGTTGGAGAATGGAAATGTTCTTTCTATTTAGTTCAGAAACTGTGAAATGCTGCTTGAGTTGTGGGTTTCTCAGTGTTAGCTAAGTGTTAGCTCTAGGGAACTCTGAGAAAAACAACATGAAGTTATTTTTTTTCAGAGTAGTTCCCCACGGTATAATTTTTAGAGCTTTGTTCAATCCAGTTTTAAATCACTCTACTGATGGAGCTTTTATTTGCCTTCCAGCTTTTCCACTAACAACTCTCACTGCTGGCAATTTGTTCTTAACTGAATTTGCTAACTTCACTTGTAGCTAATACCATTCTAGACATCTGTAAATTAATCTCTCTTCACAATCTCCATATGGTTCTACTTGTTGCAAACTTTTCTAAGGCCTCTTTAGAAATCATCTAACTATGCTATATATTTATTTTTAATTAATCCACAGAACAATTTCCTTAACCCTTATTGTTGCTATAGTAGGAAGTCTGTGAGATCAGAAGTGCATAACCTTTGCAGCAGCAGGAGCTTGCATTAGCAGCTTGTCAGGATGTCTGGGGGCAGCACCTGATTTCCATATACATTTAGACAGGATTTTAATCAGAAATAGATGCACATAGTGGCATTTATTTATAGAGTGCTGTAAGTATATGCAGCACTTCAGAGCACAGAATGTGGTTTCCCCATTGATTTTACTTTCCCTGCAGCCTTCAGTGCAATCTCCCTTAATCATCCCAACTGCTCAAAAGTAACATTTTCTTCTCTTTCTGTAGAAGCAAACTGATTTTATATGTGCCACCTATGATTTATTTGGGGAGTGGTGTGGAGATGACACTTGTTTTCTTTAATGGCTGTATCTAACAGTTGGCATTGGCCACCTTGTTTAAAATAACAGTGATAATATTTGTTGTACCTGTCAGAGTGTTATTGTACAAAAAACATCTAGCAAACTATATCTGGTAGGCTCTGGGTTAGGGATTGTCTGTACTGGGATACATCCTTGGATTTATGTGCAATATTCTCTGTATTTCAAAACTTATTGAGGAGTCACAGTTATGGATGCACATCCATACAGTCAGTTAAAAAAAATGGTTTTAAAGTTTACTCACTCAGTTGCAAAATCTTCTAATGTCAGTATATCCCTGAATTAAGTTAAAAACCTGTGTAAGGCATCACCTTTTTATATTACCCTGTATTGAAAGAAATACCTCCAAAGTATCCTGCATTTGCCAGTACAAATCTGCTTTTTGTCTTTCTTGTAATAACTGTTACCTATACTTCTGTTATTTCTTCATTAAGCAGTGGAAACTTCTTCACCATAGGTTTTTGAGTTATCAGTCTGTCATCTTATGCCAAACTGACTAGACAGAGTGAGGGGATGAGAGGCTGGAGCACAGCTACCCAGTCCCAGAAGGTGCTCACCATCCTTAACTATATGGAGACACTGTCGATGACTGTCAGGAGATAAGAGGCTCTCATTAACCATTTCCATTGTGCTAAGAACAAAAATGCTGTGATCAGATGGAAGAAGCTAACTCTTTTGATTGTTCAGATATCTTTATTTTTCATAATGTAAAGTTATACTGGATATATCAGTTTAAATATACAGGTAGATTTTAAGAGACATTTTCATGTCTTTCCAGATTTTTTTTTTTTATTTACAGTTACACATATCAGCATAGCTTGCCCAATGGCCATTAGCGTACATTCCAAACTATAAACACTTTCCCTTGCTAAGGCTTGGCTTGTGTGTCATAAAAAGGTCTCACAGTTTCTTTATGTCATTAGCCAGGAGCAGAACACATAATTTCATGTGCAGATGGGTTGTTCTCTTAGTGTGTTGTTATATACTTGTCTCCTTGAAGTGTGCTTTTGCTAACTTACCCATTTATTCTTTTTCCCTGTTCTTTGCTGGGGAAAAGAGCAGTCATTCCTATAAACATCCAGTGTCGGTCATGAGGGTGGGCACAATGGTCCTGTGATGAAGACATTGTTCAGAAGTAGCAGATAGGAGGAAGGGCTACATAAGGTTGTGTTCAGTTGAAAAGAGTGAAAATATAAAGCAAAGCACATTTCTAGACGTGATGTTATAAGCTCAATGGGATATTGACTGTCTTTTTCATCTGTGTTTATTTTAGAGGGCCTGCAGCAGTGATGTGATGCCACATAAAAAATAGGCCGTATAAGCAGAATTCAGATGTGATTCTGTTAAGAGTTGGGCTTCTGGGGTAATTGAGTTACCAATATTTTTATATTAGTTTAATTTTTTTACTGTGATTCTCAGCCCACAGATTTAGAAAATGGAAAAAGTTATTCTAGATGTCCAGACACATCAGAAGTGCAGCTTTCCTTAAGTCACAGTGAAAACTATTTCTTCTGTGGCTATTGCAATCAAATGGGTTTTTCCTCAGCCAAAATATGAATAGTAGATATAAACAGTAGGGAAGAAAAATTTTTACTTTTAAAGTAGTCTCAGTCTTGATTCCAATTTTAAATTCTGTTGTCTCCTACCTGTCTTTGCCATATCTTTGTGTGAACACAGTCACAGATGGAAGCAAAGTATCTAACAGAAAATGTATCACAGAAGGCCACCTTGTTATGACTTCAGCAATTATTTTGTCCATTTATCTTCAGTAACACATACACCTACTGTCAAATTTGGTGAGATTAAAATTAGCTGTGAAGGAAATTTTGTAATACATGGTACAAAACGATCTTTCACTTCGTAATACTGATCTTGCCATAGCGCCTGGTGCCACAGGATGGCAGTGTCTTTAAATACACAAGAACCTTGGGAGGACACAGCCAAATTCCAAGGCTTGGATCTGCTCAGCAAGAAAAGAGAACCTGTTTTTAAAAAGGATTAAGGAGAGGGGGCAGGGGAAAACAAATGCATTTTTTTCTATGTTTACAGTTGTGTTACAACACAGCTATTTCTGTAAGATACGAGTTGTAGAAGTTTGTGTTTTCTGTGTGGTAATTTCTATAAGATATGTGAAACCTCTGGGAAAAAAAATCTTTCTTGACAATTGTAATTGGATTCTATCATAAATAGTAAGATTTGACCCATTTTGTAAATTAAATGAGCTGTTGGTGCTAGACTGTTTTGATCACTCTTTAGCAAACCACAGCCAGCCACATCAAGGAAAAAATACAGCTTTTATGGACTACTGGCCCTTACTAATCCTTACCCTTACTAGAAGAATTATCTGAAAATATCTAAAAATAGGACTGTTGTGTTTGAGTTTGAGCACTACCAATCAATCATGATACACATTTTGAAATTTCAGGTTTTTGTAGTCTGTTGTGCAATAAAATCCATATAATATTTTAAAAGAAAAAGGCTTCTCTTGGTTAATGTTATTTGCATAAACTTATGCATGCATGCATGCAACATGATAAACTTGAAGACTTGAGCATCTGCAGGAAATATTCTGACACAAAGCATCTTTTGAAATGTGTCAACATTGAAGGCAAGTACTTCCTATGCAAATAAATTTAGTAAATAAAACTTCTTCAGTAACTGGAAGGCTGAGTATCTGCTTTACTACGGTTCCTGGGTGTTAAACTAAGCTACAGTTAAACTGTATGCTGTGCTTTTCTTTGCTACCTTGATTTTACAATAAATTATTCCTTCAAACTGTTTTCTGCAGAGCAAAGTGGGTGAAAGATACACGACTGTTAGATCAGTAGCAAGCTGGTCAAACATTCATATGTAACTGCAGTTATTCTGTATTTTCCTGAGTTCAGTATCTTATTTGTAAGTCCTACAGGATTTGCTAGTGCTCTGTGCACCATTATGTTGACCAATGTAATTACTGTTGATGCCAAGGTATCACTTGGTGGAACAGCCTTTTTGAAGCGTTACCATTATGCCAGAATAATAGCTGTTCAGTCATTGTTCATATGACCTTGCTACAAGCTCCTGCTGCTGCTGCTGCTAAAATACCTTAAAATAGGGGCCTAAAAAGCACTTCTCACATACTAACTTTCTAAAAACAATTGAAGCTTCTAGATTTCTCGTACCAGGTGAATTCACAGTCACACACTAATACACACAGCTTCTACCTAGCAGCCACATTTACGATCTAATTTTTCTCTTCAAGGGAATAGCAGCAAAATTACATTATAGAGCGACTGTATAGTTGACTTAGAATAATGCAAGAAGTCTAACATCCAGCTGGTTTTTAACTGAAGATACTTGCGTGAAGAAAATTCAAAATTTCTGTTGCAAAGTCATAAACAATATGCCAAAACAGCTCAGCATTTATAGGATACCATGTACATACAGCAGATGCTTAACTTCTGTCTTTTAAGGTTATATTCCTCTACTTTGTTTTAGGAAGAAAATATGACTGTAACAGAAGATTTTAGTAGAGTAGAAAATACTTACCAAATGGAAGCAGAGGTATGTATTCAACCAAAAATAAAAATAAAAGAATAAGAAGTGTCTCAAGGACCTATAAAAATTTGCAGACTATCTTTTCTCAGACCAAAGAGCATAAGGGCACTATAGTCCAAAAAACTATTTAAGGATTGGAGTTTGTAGCAGAGTTCAGCTGTAGTCTTCTGTTGTGTGTAGAACTTGTTTTCTTCTCAGATGAATGTGTGCTTTTTAAATGTTACCTGAACAATTCTGAACTCTCCTTCACCCATAGTTCTTCCTGCCCTCTCCTTCTTGCAAGGAGTTGGTGAGTTCAGAAAGCTGCCCCAGTTAATATTCCTTTTTTTCCCCAGGTCAGCTTTTTTTTTTTTTTTTTCCTCATTGTTTTAGCTCCTTGAACTGGGAGCAAATGCAAGATCTGCTTAGGCCACAGTTGCACAGCACCTGGATTTTGGTCTGTTCTATACAACTCTGCCATCAGCTTGCTCTAAGTAAAGCAAAGCTGATTGTTTCCTGGCAAATTGGCTCAGAATTTTGTAGGTAAAAAGTGTTCTATGAAATGCAGATATTATGGGAATAATCCCATTTACTTCAGTATCTGCTAAAGGAAGTATATATTTGCACATTTATGCCATAGTAGGAAATAAATGCTATACTTGAAACATTCACTGAGGGAAATTATGTGTGTTCAGCTAATGTATTTTTTTAGACCATAAAACTTTAATCACTATGCAGCAAGTTTAGAGATTCTTACAAAGTAAACCTGGAAGCCTGCGATAAAATGATAGGTGTTTTATAGAGCTGTGGTTTACAGTCCTCTTAAACAGGTTCAGCATCCTTAGTTTGCTTGCTTTAAGGCATATTCTCATCTAAATAACACCAATAAATATGGAAATGATTGAGAATTTGGAGAACAAAATTTGGATTTTAAAATGAGTCTTAAGATACTTCAATGGTGCGCATCAGTGTCATGTTCTGAATGACTTCAGCTTCCTCATGGAGACACCTATCACCTTGAAAGCTTAAATCACCATGTTTTTTAGATGACCTGCATTTAAAATTACCCTTCTTATTAATTATTATATGAATTATTGTTTAGTCTACAAACAAACTTAGGCTTACAACTTCAGCTTTAAGTGGTAACTTAACCAATTATCTGTCTTCTGCTGTTAGTTTTTATACAACAAGGATTATATGTGGAAAGCTAATTGCTTGGATTTAGTGTTCATTTGTAAGTAGCTTGGACCAGCTGTAATTGCTGTTCCAAAGTTGTGTGGTTGCCTGGGACCCGGGGGTTGGAACTGGAAGAATCCAGCCACAGTGCTGCTGTTTTGGCTGCCCTGCACACCGAGGTAGCAGTGTGGCCACTCTTTATGCAGAGATTAGTCTCTCCTTGCTTCTCCCTTTATGTATATCCTTGTTTCATTAGTGCAGCTTCATAAACCAATGAAGTTCCATTGACCAGCATTGTTGCCTACTTTAGCAATATAAATTAATTTAAAACTCACTTCCACTCACTTCTCTGTTAAAGAGTTTGCCACTATATCTGTGTTATATTTAAAGTCTTGTCCTGTGTTACTTCATTCTATAAACTCTTTACCATTTGTCTACTGTAAAGAAGACAGAAAAATTCCTAGGCAGATAGCTATTTAAAAGTATAATGAAGAATTCAAGGTATTCTTTCAGCTATAAGGAGATAATTTTAATTCATGCTATAACAAAGGAAAATATGCAGAAGAATGAAGTTGTGTATAAGATCACAAAGCTCTATAATCTTTATCATAATAGTTCATTTATTGCATGACATTCTCATGAGATGAAGATTATGTTGGTTTCGTGCATTTCTTAATACATTTGTCTCCTTATAAACCATAACTTCTTGTCATTTACAGCCTTATCCAGACCTTGGAATGTCTCTAATAGCATACCCTCATGTTTCTTTTTCAAACTCTTTAACCTTAATAACCAATGAAGTTAAAACATTTCTTTGCATTTTAATGTTCAAGTATTCTCTGTAAGTTGAATTTATTAAATGTAGCTCTAAATTAAAATTGTGATATTTTTAGGAGAAGGAGCAGCAAAAGCAGCTACTGTTCAGTTTTCTGCCCCTGAGGGTACCTGATCAAGTGCTTATTTTTTAACAGTAAAGTTCCAGAGTGCCCAGAAGTGCCCCAGTTTGAGCAGCTTATCTCCTATGACCCATAGTTCTTTTGTTTCATCATTCTTTTGTTTCATCCCCTAGAAGGAACAAATCTTGTAAATGCTGATGGCAATCTGGAAAACACTCATAGCGAGACTTTCCACAAAATATGGTTATGACAGTTTTCTGGCAAAACATCATAGGGGGATGTGTGCTTTTTATATGTATGGCAAGAACTCCCACTGAAGAAAAAAATGTAGGTGTAGCCACATCTTCAGTCTCTGTTCAATTGACACTGCACATTCCAGAGGCACTGAACCAATGCAAGGATCCAAGCCAGGATAAGGTTCAGGTCCTACACCAGAAGGCTATCAAGTGTAACAAGATGGGAGCATTAACTACTTCGTGATTATTGTCAATAATTACTTTTTACCTTATGCTATATATGAAGTAGCTTCCTCCTCCCTCACTGAGAGACTCAGCTTCCTTGAATTATCTCATTCTCCACAAGGTAAATCTCTGGTACGCAAACAGGAAGCTGCTGCAGTGCAGCTGACATGCTATAACTTGGATTTCTGTACCATATCCCTTCACTGGGGTAGAGTGATGCATAGACTGCAGCAACCACAGGAGCAACTGTGTGTCACAGGTGTAAGGAGTAGAATTTTCCTTACTGCAGGTTTTTCCTTCCACTCCTGTGGAAGCTGTATTAGTATGCAAAAAGAAAGGAGTCAGGCGTAAGAGAGAGGGTGAACCTGACTCATGGTGAGAGCACGATACTGGAAGTAAAGATGAGGTTTTAGTTTTTCTAAAAAAAAGAGTTAGGGATCCAGGATTTCTGATTCCTGAATGCTATATCAGATCAGCATCATTGGTTCAGTCCTGGCAGCTGTTCTTTGCCACAGAGAAAAGCTGGCTCCTGCCTGGAAAGTTGGTGCCTGTCTGGACTTTCCGTCAGAAAAACTGTTTGGCTCTGGATGCAGGGCTGATAGTGGTTCCTGCTTTGTAGCATTTGGGAAAGCACCTGGATTCCTAATGCATCTTCATTTAATACTTCTTAAAGCCAGAGACAGCTAGGTGTTTAAATTGTTTTTAATCCAAATCTGAAGTGCCCTGTTCCTTCTCAGCACTGCAGTGAGTCTGTTCAGACAACACAGGATTTGGAGCCCGCTGCAAGCTGAACTGGGTTTGGCTTAGCTTAATCTCATAGCTGAGGTTTCTTGAATCTAATGCTTGGAGTTAAAATGTAGTTTTCCTTCGTGCACACTGTTTTCCACATCATTTTGCTTGAGCTTCTGCATAATTAACATCTAGCAATCTAAAAAGGGATGAACCAGGATGCATCTAGTCATGTGCACCAAAGAGCACATTCATTCTTCAGATTGTCTACATACCAAGAATGCCATACTTCCTCAGAAAGGGATTTCTTAATCCTCAGTTTTAAACCATTTAATGAACTTCTTTCTGTTGCAAACATAATGATAGTCTCTAGGGCTTATAAGTCTTATAGAAGCCTATAGAAGTCTTATAAGTTCTTAAACGTTGGAGTTATGTGCAGGACTAGTAAGTTTAGTTACCTTGTAGATGTCTGGCCTTATACTAATTTAAATAAAAGTGTTGAGTCATAATGGAAAATGAAAATACTCATGTGATGTCTGTGTTCACTCACTCTCAGGTCTGTATCATATTCAGCGATTTTGGAAAAATGCAGAATGTTTGCAATCTACTCACTGAAAAGTTAGGAACCTCTGTTACCATCAGTCCACCTCATTTCTACCATACACCAGAAGCCATAGACACCCTTCGGTAAGTTCTCTCACATGCCACAAATTTTACAGCCTCAGTTAATATGAATACATAATTTATGCTGTGTGCAATGGGAGCAAGTAGTTTCCTTCACACCTATTTATGTTAGAGATTTCAGTATTTAAGTATAACTTATGAATTAATGCTGTTCAGCCTAGGAGATAGAATTTGTTCTTGTTCCTGTGCAAAAGCAGAATGTAATAAAAAATATTTTCCCACTTATTTCCACTGGAATATAATCTGCTGTGAATCTTAGGTCAACAGAATTTGGCTTTGATTACATCATCATGTGTAGATTTCATTTGTATTTATTCATGAGGGTGCAAGTGTGTTACCAGATGTTGATAATTTTAAGTACCCTTGCCAATTCCCATTACTGTTACCTGCTGACATGATCTGGAAAGAACTATGTGTGGCACTTCCTTAGCATCAAAACATGCTGCCCTGAAGCTCACAATCTTGATATGTTTTAAGCACTGACTGTTCACAGTCCAGGCTTCTCCCACTAAGTGGGAGGGACAGAAGGAAGTTTAGTCTTGGTTGGGGTTTTACCTTTTTAAAGAAAAGAACTGCCTGGTCCAAGAAGCAAGCTCAACTAGCTGCTGTTAAAGCTGCTGTTCCAGAGATGCCAAAAGTGAACGTCAGAGGTATCTACAGGAGATCAGGAAATCTGGCCAGTGAGGTTAAGCAGGTGCTAGTATGCCTTGCAGCTGAGCCAGTGAACTGCCTGGAGCGAGGGTTGAACTCTTGCTCTGCACAACACAGCGTGGATGCCTGCAGCATACAGGTGTTAGAAATGCTTGATCTCATCGGAACTAGTGGGGATGCTGACATTTCCTCCACACACTCTCCCCTCAATGCCCAAGCTGTGGCCCAGAAGCTGGGGGAAGGTGATGTGACTTAGCATCTCTGCAGTTACAAAACCCAAGATGTTAAAAAGAAAAGCTTGGCAGGAACACTGGTACATCAGTTGGCCGTGCTTGTTATTGTGCTGCTGCTTCTACCTCTCAGCCGTCAAGTGTGCGTCACTGCAGTTGGAAACACGCACCGGAAGGCCCAGGAAGTCTGCCGACTCTTTGGCCAGGCATTGGGAAAGCCTTTGTTGATAAAAGAAGAAGAAGCAAAAGAATGGGGAGGCCACATAGACAGTCACCTGTCACACTCTGCCGATTCACAGACTCTGCAGGAAAGAATCCACAATGCTACTGCTTATGCTTCTTGCAGAGTGTTTGCTGTGTTTGAGATAAAGGGAAAAGAAAACAGAATAAACAAGTTGCTCTAGAAACCTTCAAATCCTACACATTTTCTTAATAAAATTTTTATACTTTCTTGTGTTTTTTTATTTTTTTGACTTCATTATTATGGTAAGTCTATCCCCTAAAATTAAGGTTACAATTAATTCTGAAAGTACAGTTCACAGCTGCTTATTTTTGTTCCCTAGCCCCTGTAAAACAGCAAGATATTTGATGTGCCAAATGTTTGGCACTCCTGGCTGAAACTGGGCTACATTTACACCTTTCCTCCCAAAACTGGAAGGAAATTAATCCCCATCACTGAGTCATGGCAAACTGAACATGCAGTGTGTTCACTTCTGACAAAATTGAGTGTTCAACATAAAACCTGCTTAGGAATGTTTTATTTCATCATAGGAAAAAATATACATTTTGTCTGTTTGCTCAGGTTTGAAAAGGACATCTGTTGTCTGGATGTACATTACATGTACAGACACTGAAGTACTCAGTCATGAGGGTAGAGTTTTTTCAACCATGGCTGCATAATGTATTTTGATCCATCATATCCACTGAAGTAAGTTTCCATATCAGGGTGATACACCTGAGAAAAAATATATCAAGTTGAGGAAGCATCAGAATTGGCAGTATATACAAACTGATAATTAAACAAATTATTGAAGTTACTGCACTGTATGAAAACTGATGAGTTTTTAATGTACCTAGGGGTTCTTTCAATGGCATTTTCTATGTACCATAACCGAATTTCTGTCATCAGAGTAGCAGCTCTCTCTCCAAGTACTTTACAAATGTTGAAGAGATCTCATGGGATGTTACAAGCTAGATTTACACCAGCATCAGTGTTTAAAATCAGCACTTTTTCTTACTGAAGTAGTTCCCACTCGTGTTGCTATTAGAGCTATTCGGTTTTTTTTTTAGCTGGATCAGTTATCTAATCCAATGAGGCAGTAGGAACAGTAAAGAAGTGGTGGGGGAAATGGTGAAGATAGACCCAGGTGATGGCCTTAGGTCCAAGATGAAGATGCAAACCCACCAAGGAGAATCCATGCCTTGTCTTGATGCAGGAAGCCCACAGTGAGTGGCTCAGAACTGTCAGCTGGGAAAGGGTCATGACAAGTCTAAGCATTTTCTGATCTCTCAACTCTTCAAGAAATTACTGTGCCTATTAGGCTACAAAAGGCTGAGTGAGGGCAATCCACAGACCTTTTGAACTTGAGGTATAGGCATGACTCACCATCTGTTATTAATCTCAGCTAGACAACTTTGGGCTTGTTACCAACAGTTCCTCTAATAATCTGTGTGGAGAATTAACCTGCCACACAAGTGTATAAAGCAATTTTATATCTTAAAAGCTAATTCCACAAGGTAAATATTTAAGATGAAGTATCTGTTTCTCCCCATGGAATATAAAGGAAACTGAAGGTAGCCAGTTAACGGGCATAGTGAAAGGTGCATATTTTAGACAGTGTGGGCAGAATCCAATTTTAAATATTTATGATACTCACCTGGAACAGCATAGTTTCTGCTCCTAAGTTCAGGCATGTTGGCATATTCTATATTACAATTGGTGGCTAAAACAGAATGGACTGAACTAAGGCTTCTCCCAAATAAAAGAGGTGATTGTGTCACACTGTGGTTGAGAGGCGTCCTTTATGTGCAGCGGCACAGTTTTGAGAGAGAGCATGAGAGTCTTCAGACCAGTCTGACTTACACAATTCCTTTGGGAGGTTTTCCCAAAAGGCAGAGGAATCTGACAATTTGAATCTGCTCTGTTTTACTAGACCAAGCGTCTCCTGCTGAGTGAACGGTTCACCTACAGTCTGTTAAATACAGACCCTGCCANNGTAAAATACAGCCCCTGCCACTATCCACAAAGAAGGCATCCACAAAAGCATAGGGGTCCCTTGCAGAAAGCCACCTGTGTGTAGCATGCATGCCTGAAGGCTGTTTGCTGGATCAGAGTCTCAGACTAGTTTAAAAATCAGGTGTGCCTTGCATAAGCTGGGAATAAAAAGCTACTTCAACCCTGATACACAAAACAGAATTTTTGGCTCCCAAAGAGTTTTGCAGTTAAAAAAGGAGACATTCTTCAGTCTGGGCAGCAGCTAAGCAGGAGCTGTTTGAAATGCAGATTTTTCAGAGTAGAATTGAGAAACCAACATACTTTGTTAGGTCCCTAGAAATCACAAAACAAGTCTGTGTCTGCAACAGCCTATACATAAGTTGCTAAAACACTTACAAACCTCAGCAGTTGGATACTTTAAAGTGGGTAGCACATGAGTTTGGTTATTTTTCAGGTTCCAAAAACCCAGGCTTGAAAGTACAGCAGTAATCTGTTTATCTGCTTTCTCTATTACTTTTCACTAACTTTGCATCCCAGACAGTATCTAGCCAAAGGTCAGCCAATTTTTAAATATACAGAATAACAATCAAGTTGCAACTGAATAAAAATAAATACTACCTCTAATCCCATAATAACTGTTATCTCTTCCTCAGGAACATAAGCTGTAGATTTGCCAAATCCATTTGCTTTATTAATTAGAATTTGATAGTGAGGAGTATCTTTTAAATCCTGTAAAAATAGAAAGAAAATAAATAGCCTCAAAGAGAGATGATGACTGAAGATTACATATTATAATCAGTTAACTTTCAGCAGGCTTACAGAACCTAAATCCATTCAAGATACATACATATATATGTGTGTGTGTGTATATATATATATATA
>WEKY01019618.1:0-21292 GCA_013390045.1 Picathartes gymnocephalus | reverse complement strand
ATACAGCTAGTTCATTTTTCTGATTTTACCAATGTCAGTTCGGAGAATTAAATATAGAGCTATCAGAACTGCAACACATGAAGTTCTTGGCATATCTGAAACATTCTTTAAAAGTCAAGAGTTTAATTAACCTTTTTTCCGTACAGACCTTGCAAGAAACGAGACTTATAATATCCTTGTTTTTTGTACATAGCCCCCATGGCCATCTGCCACCACCCTTCTTCCTTAACAAGTGACAACTTAACTCCAGAGAGGAAGAGACAAGTCAGAACATAATGCCACCTCCAATAACCATGGTGCTGATCCTGGAGAGAGCTAAGACAACTTCTGTGTGTATATATATGAATCTTCCAACAAAGAAGTGCCTATGAAAACAAATCCTGAGCCAGGGAATATGGGCCATGATATTCGCTGCTATACATAAACATTCCTGCCCAAAGTAATCCACAATCTAAACACAAAACAGTCATGGATGAATACAGATGGAGTTCATGAAGCAATCAGTATTGATCAATGAGACGGGCAGTGGCCTCTGCTCAGTGATTTCATAAAGATCTGGAAGTCAGAGGAAGGCAAGTAAAAATTGGGCTGAAAACCTGGCTGATGTTTTGAGGGATTTACAAGGACCAAGTTTAGTAGCTGCTGCCTAAAGGTCAGAAGGCATTTTGCAAGGTGCTTATGACATGCTAGGCAAAGGCAATTAAAACCCCAAAACCAACAGAAGAAACTTAAACCCCTTGTATTCGCAATTGAAATTAAAACAAAGAGGAACACAGGGCCACTGGGACAGCAGAACAATGTAAGGTACATAAAACGAATCAGCATCTGCTGGGAGATTCTTAGAGGTTCAGCTGGTGCTAACACTACTGAGAGGAGAAAAGAAAGCAAGGATGCAGGTGTTTTAGAAGCCAAAGAAGAGTGACAGTTGGATAAAATTGCATCAGGGAAGGAACCAAATGCACAAAATGGGACTGAATGTCAGTTCCCAGCTGAGCATGAATTTTCTGCTATAGACAAACATTTTCATGTTTTCCTCATTTTCAGTCCTCTTTGACTTAAGGATTGGTGTCTTCCTGCCACTTAAGCAGCATGTCAGTGGCATACAGAGCATGCAGCAGCATTACCAGATTAGCACTGTCTGATTTTCAAATACAAGGACTTAAGCTACAGAAATTCAAAGGCTTTAAAAATTCTGACAAAAACGTGTTTTTAAGTAGATTTACACTCCAGGTAACCAGATCCTCAAAAATATTGCTTTCTCACTGAAATTGATTAAACACAGAGGATTACTTGCATTTCTTAGGTGCAGTGAAGATGCCACCAATTATGGATAACCAGATAAAAGACTTAACAGTTTCTTAAATTCAGTAACACGACAGGAGAAATCCATTCAGACGTGATAGGTTGACATTGCTGCTTTAAATACAACACTGTGACTACT
This sequence comes from Picathartes gymnocephalus, assembly GCA_013390045.1. Taxonomy (NCBI): domain Eukaryota; kingdom Metazoa; phylum Chordata; class Aves; order Passeriformes; family Picathartidae; genus Picathartes; species Picathartes gymnocephalus. Next base: position 19,851 of record WEKY01019618.1, on the reverse strand, counting down.
GTGCAGAAGCAGCAAAGGTACCACTCAGTTGCACAGGTGATACAGGCCTCTGGAGTATATCCCACTAGGATAGTAGGAAGTTGGTCTGTAACAGTGTTTCTTAGGGTATTTTAACCTGAGTTGTTCTGTGTATATATTAATAAAGCAAGAGTTTAGTACATTCAAACCTGTTTCACTGGAAGATATCTGGGTTGTGGTTGTTCGTCTGGAGTGTCTTCTGTTCTTCTGTAAAAGTCTGCTTTTACATCCCATCCGACAATGACTCCCAAGTAGCCAAATTTTCTGTGAATTACTACCTGGCCCACACTGAACTTAATATATTCAGGCTTTGGACTGTGAACATGAGTTGATTCTAATTTAACAAAGAAAAAGACTTAGCAAAGATAAAAGTTTGATCAGCTATATTAAACATTTTAACAGAAATTATTCTGACTTCTACCTGAATAGAACTGACAGATTAACAGGAGAAATAAAGAACAGGTGCTTTGTTTTTTCCCCCAGAATATTAAGTACTGTATTTTACAAATGAGCATCCACTAAGAAAGACACTTTTCTATTTGTATGCCTTTGATATTACATAGAGATCTTAACAGAGTTTTAGAAACCATTAACACATGTATGCATTACAATTATTTAAGCCTTACATACAGTATTTTTCAGTGCTTACATGTGGTAACTGATTGTGACATTATTTTTTGCCAGTTTAGGACACAGAATTCTTCTATTCAGTCTGATTGCAGGGAGATTTTTTCCAGGAACAAAGTGGTCAACTGTTTCATTTTCCTTTTATGAAATTGATCTAAATCAGTTCATTTGAATCAAGTGAAAGCTGTACCAGTGTTTCGTAGGTCAATACAAAATACATATGCTGATTTATTCAGTAAAATACAGGTACACCACATTAATACTATTATGCAAGATAGGGAAGAGGCCTTGGATTTTACATCTTCTGTTTTGTTTACTGAATATTACCACTCATGTTTAGAGAGATGAAAAAAGTCTGCCATTTACAAATTAAGTATAGAAATCCACTATAGGCAACATGACAAGTAAAATACAAAAAGGACTGCAAAAACTTCAATACCTGCAAAATAAGAATGGGGTTTTGCTTCACTGTCACCACTTTTAGTTTCGTTTTCTCCATAGTACCAATTCCTAAAATGTAAAATTAATAACTCAACATATAAACAAGTTCTTTAGAAGATGAGTTTTAGTAATAATCAGAAGGTTAATTATCCTAAGTGGGGTACTGCAAAGCCTGTGATACAAACTTCTCTACAATTTGAAGCCTGTGTGAGTTTTACATTAAAAACACTTCTAAGAAATACACAAGTAAAAGGAATTTGTTCCAACCAGAGAAAAAGAGTATTAATCTAATTTCTTTGAATATGTTACTCTACAGTTGCATTAGAATTTTTACATCAGAGGAAACCCACTAATTTTATAGAGGTGAGCAAACCTATTCTGCACTTGAACAGCATGATTCTTCAGTATCTTTTGTAAAGTCTTTAAAAATTGGTTTATACTGGTATGGACAAGGTGTCTGGCTGTGAGTCCCTGCCTAAGGCTGCAGTAGGTGTAGCTTTTCCTTCTGCACTAGACTGAATTTCATCTGAATTTAAAGGGTGGGCAGTACAGGACACATGTTTAGAAAGGGGAAATGCCTAACATTTTTCATTGCTATTGTGAAAAAGAAAGCGTAAAGAAACAATGAGAAAACTGAACATTTATGCTTTCAGTTATGCTTTAAAATATTCCTTCTGCTGGCAATGTAACAGCAGCAGTGTATGAACAGAGGTGTTTGGGTAACAGTCTCCATCCATACTAGGCAGCAAACCATTGCCAGAGAACCACAGATTGTCCTATGCTCCTTCCTCTTTGATGATGTCTTTCAGACTCCCTTCACCCTGCCTGGAAGAAAGTGAGAGCAGGTTACTGTGCAAACAACACTTTTTAAACAAGTTTTGAGTTAGCTCAAATGTGTAGGAAGACATAAGGCTGGCAAATACCTCTTAACAGAAAGAGGAATGGGCAAAATCTTAACTTGCCCAACTGCATTGTTGAAAACAGCAGCTAATATGGAAGGTCTCAAATGACACTATTTTTAGGATTTCTTTATAAAATATTCAGAAGACACAAACAGCTCCAACTATATACAAATAATCAGTGGATCATTTGATATTTGCAGGCTTTATCTTTAGATATGCATGGAGTTTTCCACAAAGTTGCAAAGCAATTTATGGTGAACCTAAGATGAGCACAGTTTTGGATTCCATTCATAGATCATTCCCCCAGGTTTTACTGGGAGCAAAAGTAATGCAGGATCCTCCACAGTTCAGAGGACTTGACACCCTTGATTATTGGACATGGGTCAAGAATAAAGGAGCATGGAAGGTCCCAACAAGGTAAAATCTTTGGAGTATTTCTACTGTACAAGAATTAAATGTCACAAATAAGCCCTTCAACAAACCTAAAGAAGTCCATGAACAGTCTTCTTAAATTAAAATGGTGTGTATGTATAAATGGATATAATTTTACTTTTTCTAGACCATTGTTACATGGCCAGTAATCAAAATTCCACTTCCTCTTAGCCCACAGATTTTCTGTCTGTGATTCCTAATTCAGATTTTCTTGAACTACAATATAGAACATAAGATATCCATCCAATACTTTAGCATCTGATCCTAAAAACATGTAGTTGCTTACAGTCAGTAATTTGGCTAATTGTTCTGCCTTCAGAGTCAGGTAAATTTCAAGGATAACATGTACAGGACTACTGCCATGAGTTACGTTTAGTTTCGCATGGAGTTCAGTTTTGATGTTTGTGTAGAATATAAGCTGAAGGTTTTCTTAAAACTGGTGGAAAGTTCCAGACCAGTCTTAAGAAGCAAATGAGAGAGACTTCCTCTTTGTCACTTATTTCCCGCACAACACACCTTCCTGCTCAGAACAGACCATGTCTGAAATCTCCTAAGTGCAGACGGTAACACCCTACCTTGTCTTTGAGAGCCACAGCTTTAAACGATCTGCCCACGCATCTGGACTCAAGTAAGATCTTGTTGAGATGCTCCAAGAGGCAATTATCCTTTAGGAGTAAAAATTATCATCATATTGTTTTTAAAATCTTCTCTAGTTATTCATATACAGATTTTTAATATTAAAACTTTGAAGTTTCACTTCTGTAGCAAAGAGGAAGAAAGAGTCAGTGACCATGAACAATTTTACCTCAAGATTAATATCAAGACTGCAAATTAATATTCTTTCAATCATCACTTGTACCCGTAAACCATATGCAAATTTTGGAAAAGACCATTTTCCATTACAAGATTGCTTTCTTCCTGTATTCAGACCATAGGAATTGTTAAATTACATTCAGATTCTGCAGCTTCAACTGTTATTTGAGAATAGCAAGCATGAGATATTTTTTAAATGGTGTACATTATCAAAAGACTATTAAAAAAAGCCTACATGTTTTTGCATAAATCTAAATAGTAAGTGGTTGACTCATGCCATAAGGCCTGAAAATCATTTCACTCTGGGTCTTTAAGCATAAGCCAAGCTTAGTTCTCTTTTCATCAGGCCAATCTTTTGCTCTTACTGCTTCATTTATTGGAGTTCCACAGATAAACTACACAGCCAGCACACTGCATAGGCCACATGTACAACTGAGTCTCTCTTTGTACGGTTCATTTTCCAGATACCAATGTTTGCCAATGGGTACCACTATCAAAAATTTGTATCTGATGTAATAGTCTCCACTTTTTAGTTGGAGATAGACATGTGGTATTCTGTCAATACACAGCTTCTTTATTCATAGACAAAATGGCACTCATTATTTAACTATCATTATCACTGCCTTAAGTAATTTACTGTGAGTGAATTTTGTTGGTTAAGAGTCTGTACTGAGTCTCACTATGCAAGAAAATATTTTATAACAGTGTCAAAAGGCGATGGAGAATTAGAACTAATGTTATTTATCAAATGCTTAATTTTCATGTTTTGAAAGAGACATAACCCTTATTAATGTATATATTGGAATGTCCCAGAGAAGAATGAGATTAAGGCACTCATGCAGACTATAAAGATTTCTATGTGAAGAAAACAACAGTTGCTATTTGAATTTTGAACAACATCCTTAAGCAACTAAATACAGTCATATTAAGCCCAAGGTATGACTTAAATGTTAGTTTTGTATAGGAACAGCCAATCCACCCACACTCCAGCTTTCCAGGACAAAGTGTCATTGGGGATGAGAAAGAGAACTGTCTTACAAATCAATGCAGTAGGGAAGGTGAGTCTTACAACCTTTCTGTTATTTGGATGCGCTCGGCAGAGTCCGCTCCGTACCACTGAGATATGAAATACTGTGCAGGAAGAGCAAAGAGCAGCATGGAAATCTGCAGAGCTGCAGCTGCATTGATGTGAGGCATTCCAACAGGAAGTTTCGTCAAAGACACTTCACTGCTCCCTACTCGGAAAAGAGGAAGAGAAAATTTTTAAAAAGAGACAAAATACATAGCTGTGAACTTTGCTACATGTAGTACTTAAAAGTTTCCTTCAGGTTGCTTTGCTGGTTCACAACATAATGTACAATCTGTACCCAGGCATTTCGGTTACAGCTGGAGCACATTTAATTCAGGCCACTTTAACTACATTAAATTTGATGGTACTTACAAAAGCTGATAGAAGACTAAAGTAGACAGCTTCACAAGATAAAACAAAAACCTGCTTTTAAGATTTATACAGGCATCTTTTTTCTCTATAAACAGAGAAGGAAAGAAAGAGAAAAAGGAACTGGGAATTTGTATGGTTGTCCAATTTGCAGTAAAAGCTGCTGTCCATGAACAAAATTCATTGTGCTGTTTTGTCATCTGATTCAGTGCATTAAACATGTCTGACATACCAGATTGATGGCCTCAAAAATAATCTGTTTAGATGCAGTGATAATTGCACATCTGACAGAACTAAGAGGTTTTTCTTTCAGGTTGAAGGCATGTATAGCATCGTAGCAGGTTGATAATGTGCCACAGTCCCATCACTAGATTAGAAAAGGATTTGACATCACCTCTCATTCCATAGGCACCTGAAACACCATACCAGTGCATGTTCATGACTCTTTCCTTCTTCCCCATCCAATCAAGATATTCACCTTCGCCCGAGGAGCACGCTTACTGTCTTTACATCTGTGAGGCTTTTTAAAATCAGAAATAAGACGTGCTGAAATTTGAGATTTGTGTCTTTTACACAAGTGTTCTCAGAGTGCCCAGGTCTACTGCAGCATTCACCTACACCCATTCTGTTTTCCAGGAGCAGCTGTTGCAGCTGCTACTCTCTCCTGGAGGGGAATACGCAGCCTGCAACCACAAGCAATTCACTTCAGTTGTGTCCCAGTTGCTTCTAGATCTTGCTATTGTAATTTATGTAATTTGCAAAATAATTTGGGTTGCTGTAATATACACAGCATGTGCACATATGGGAAGGTAGATTTATGAAAACTGCTCAGCAAAAGTAGTCAAGATCACAAAACAGTGCCGAAGGAGGCTCCAAAAATATTGTAAGGAATATGAAAATATCTTGGCATGTGATAAAGCCTTACCACACACTGTATTTTTCAGTTCTGCATCATCTGCTTTAGAGCCACCAGCAAACAAAAAACATCTCCTAATCTCCTTTTAGACATTATCAGTAGTTGTAGAGTACTTTTTTAGCCGTGTGTGTTGTGGCGGGAGGAAGAGTCACAGTTCAATAGCCATGAGCACCCTGCGAGGCTGGAGGGCTGGACAGGGGATCGCTACCGTGCTGCCCACAGCACTGACACAGCACGGCAGTACAACTTCTGCCGCTGCACATCTTCCTCTTGTTTCTAAAATCGTCTTTCTGAGCAGCCGCATCCCTCAGACAGAAAGGATGCGGTAGCATATAAGAAAGTTAGCCCGAATCAAAACAGTTTTGTGCATATTCCGAAGCACCCGCAAGAAGCGCGCTGTGCCTGCACCCCCCGAGCGGGGGCTGAGACGCAGCAGCCCCAAGCCGGCAGCGCCCGGGGGGAGCTGTAGCCCCCTGCTCCTGCTCCGATCCCCGCTGAACTCCGTAGCCCCCATGCTCCTGCCCCAGTCCCCGCTGAACGCCGCTCCTGGCCCCCCGCAGGCGGCCCCTCACCCGGCGGCGCGTCCGTCCCGTCCCGGCTGCGAGCGGCAGGTGGGGCCGAGGGGAGGGTTGTCCCCTCCCTGCACAACAACGCCCAAACAGATCCCGGAGGGGCGAACGCCGAGCCTGAACCCGGGCCAGGCTCTCAGCCGCGTGGGCAGGTTGTCCCCTGCTCTCGTCTTTTCCCTGCACGAGAAAGCTCTCAGGGCAGACAGGATGAGGATTTCTTAATCTCAAAACGCAACCAACACCCCCGTGGACTTTACACCCCGACAGTTTTAAAGGGATTAAAATAAAGAAATAAAAAGTTCTAATTTATTTCTGCAGGCTAACTTAAAGAAAATAACATTTTCAGTTTCCTTACCTAGGTATTTTTTTCTGTGAATGTGGCTTGAACTGGCTATGAATAGAAGTCCGGAGGTAGTTCTCTTACGTGGAGTTTATGCAAAATGTGTTCTAACACAAACCTGTAACTCAGCCTCACATTGTGCCTCTCACCACGCTGTTGGTACTTCAGAGAGCAGCTAGTGTGGTCCCTGGGCCTGGCTTTGTCACAGCTGGATGCCGGTACAGCTGAAGCAGGAGCATCCTGAGTGGTTTCAATAGTACAGGTGTCAGCACCCAACTGGAACTCTGGGGCTGTCCCTGCTGGGCTGCTGCAGGGGGCCAAACCTGGCCATGAGCCTCATCTGGGTCGGATTTCTTTGGTGTAAATTCAACAGCAACCAAATTTGCTGATGGCACCCAAATTAGAGTGGGAGCTAACAGAGGAGGCAGACTCAAACTGCAAATGAACCAGAGAGACTGGAGTAATGGGAACATTACCGACAAGAAGAGAAGTTCATCAGTAGCAAATGTTGAGCCTTACCAAGAGGAAGGAAATGTTCTAGCCATCGCTTCTCACTTACTGAGCACAGCTCTCAGAAGGACAAGACTGTGAAAAAACCCAAAAATATTATCAAGCCATACCTAGTGAACATGTGGGAACTAAGGAGCCAGGCCTAGGATCGATTTTTGCCGATGGACTTAAAGCTGTGCAACATGGCAGGAATGCCCAATTGAAAACTCACATGAATAGTGGCCTAGACTAGAAATACAAATTCTACCTAAGAAAAATAGTTTTGTAATCACAGAATCAAAGACAGTTTGAGTTGGAAGGGACCTTTTCAAGGTCACCTAATCCAACTCCCCCTGCAATAAGCAGACATCTTCAGCTAGATCAGGTTGCTCAGAGCAACCTATTTTCCTCACAGAGCCCACCCCAAGGAGAACAGACTCTTTGGGGCCATCATGGCTGTGTTTGCATCGCACCAGCCCAGGCTGCACTAAATACTGGGACATACCGGCTCCCTTGAGCGAAACCTCAGGAGCCATGTAAACACCTGATCCTACCTCAGGGAGGCTGAAGGTTTTAAAGTGTGACTCAAGCAACTTATTACTAGCCAAACATTAAGACATCTTCTTAATACAAAATAAATCAAATTGCAAGATGAAGATGCTTCTTTTACAGAACAGGTTACTCCCCATGAGCTTGAGCAGAGATTTTCAGTGCAAGAGCCAGAAAGAAACCAGCCCTGTGTGCTCTGTCATGACTCAAAGGTGGGCAGAAAAGAGGCCAAAGCCAGAGGAAAATTACAATTTCATAAATTAGCATACAAGCAAAAATAAACAATGCTGACCATAACAGTTTCAGATGATCTGTCCTTTCTTAAGACAATGCTTATGTGAATTTTCTAGTAATTTTTCCTAAATAACTTAACCACTGATTACCCTTGTAAACTTTGTCAATCAGAAGAGTTTAGCATTAACACACATTTTACAGCCTCAAGCATTTTACAAGCATTAAATAGCATAAAAGTTTCGAGTTCTAGGTATTTAATCTTTCCCCACATACTTGTACATGCAGGTTAACTGGTATCAGTGAAGGACAACAACAGTACAGACTGCACATACACCCAGCTCCTCATGTTGAGATTCCAGGTGGGTAAAAATAGGCAGTATATTGAGAGGTGATCGCTAATTAAAGACTTCTAAGTAGCTCTTTTGTTTTAAGTTTTTGACAGCTATATTCTATTTCTTAACAGTTCATGGAAGCTTACATCATCTTGCTTAATAATTAAGAGAATTCAAGTTTTGAATAACGTGCTCAAATTTCAAAAAAATAACCCCACTAGATTTCTCTGCTACTGAATATAAATACAGTAATTCTTTCTAATATTTTAATCATATTCTAACAGGTTTGCATTTTAAGTTACTGTCTTTATTATTTTGAATATCCTTATTCAAAGTCAGATTCAGAGATCTGAGACAAAACGCAAATTAACAGCTGAGGTTGCCTGGCTCTTGAATGCTAACGTTTTTTGAAGTCAGTACCTCCAGGAATAGGCCTCTACAGAAATTTGATGCTGAATGAGTTGGTTACCTGCCTCTGCTCTTGCTTCCTCCTTCTTGGTTTGTTTTGTTTTTGGGGTTTTTTTTTTGCATTTATGTACCTTGCTAAAGTAAAATGAAAGGCCAACAGACCAAGTTTAGGTAAAATGTCTCCATTTCAGAGACAAGAAAAGGAAGCACGAAGGAAATTTTTATGGTTGTTACCAGACTAGGAACATCATTGCCAAATTGTCTGCCCTGTCCTCCCTTCAGCGCTCACACAGATTTCAAAGTACAAGAGAAGATTCATAAATTCTCACTGCACTCCTGTCACACAGTAAATTAAGCCTTTTGCAAAGATTTCTTAGCACAGTATTTCTCTGAGATAGAAAAACCACCAGATGTTTTGGGCTTTGAGTTTCCTGTTAACAGTAGTAAAAGCCACAAAAATTGTATTTTGCATTATAATTTGTTGTACAGTAACTCAATTTTATGCTATTTAAAACATACTGTACATTGTCACACTGTATGTTGCTTGCTGGAACTTGCTTTATTTTCACATTTGCTTCAACTAGTAACATTGATTAGTTTTTAAAGCCATTACACTTTGCTCATTTATCTTTGAGAAAAGTGACAAACGTTTTTTGCAAAGCTCACATTGATTGCTAGAGCAGGAAAGAACAGGATTTGGCACAAAAGCTTTTCACGCTGAAAGCAAAATGGTCGACTTCAATGATCACCCAATTTCCTTGATTTAGTGAGTGTTATGATGTGTCCTGGTTAGAGAGGGGGCGGAGTTTAGTGGTGTGGGTGTGACCAAATTGTTAATCTATACCACACACAGTATCACCGGGGACCTGGATTCGGCAGGAAAAGCCTTTACTGGAAGTTGGCCACTTTTGCCTCTCCAGCTCCAGCCGGAGGATGACAGCAAAGGAGCTGCGGACTCCGTCCTGGGATACTTCTGTGGGACACGGTGCTGAGGAGAGGCTGGGGCGTGGCTCCCAGGCGTGGCACTGCAGGGACAGAGACCAGGGGCAGCAGGAAGCCAGCATCCCAGTGGGACCATTCTCCCCTGCCCCGGTGCAGAGGAGCATTGGAAGCGGCAGCAAAGGCACCTGGGCAGAACTGAGCTCGGCAGAGCGGCGGTGCAACCCCTACTCAGATGACCCAGCTTCCATTCAGGGGGGTTTGTCTGTCACTGTTTTCCATTATTGTGGGCTGGGAAACATTAGCCACGGGAGCTCCCCCACCATACTGCCTTTGTTTCCTGACTGCCACATGGCCAGTGTGTGGGAATGATCATCCTATTGCCTTTGTCTGGGGAAACCACACGGACATGACCCACTGGGAATGTCTGCCACCTTGTTCTTTTTCCTGGTGGTGAATACCTTTCTGTGGGTAAAACACCTTCTCTTTTTGTATTGTACTGTGGATGTCTTACTCCATCGTTCTGTGTTTTCAGAAAGTTGTTATCTCTGCCCATAGTCTCTCCCTTCATACTCTCTCCTTTTTGTTCTTCCTTTACTGGAAGGGGCTGGGGTGTGGCTTGTTTGGAGTTTAGTTTCCTGCTGGTGTTAAAACCAGCACATGCTCCAACAGCACAGTCAGGTACCAACATTTCACAGCATCTGTTAATCCTAAAGTATTGATTTCTACACAATATAAAAGAACCACAGTAGGTTTCAAAAAGATACCTGTCACAGAAATGGGAATTGAGATACAATTGTATTTTAAGGGTTCTGTACACAGTTACACAGAAAAAGATCTTTTATGTCTTTTCAAAACAAAGGAAGAGTTATTGAGACTGCTTAAGAGTTATTTTGTTACTGCTTAAGACTACTCACAGTAACAAAACTAAAACCCTGGACCTGGAGTGGCTTGTGCTTGCATGAGCACACCACTATTACCATTGTGCTGTAATACTGGAAATGCACATTCAACAGAACTACCACCTGCAGGACATAACAGCAGCACCAAAGGAAGTGTGTCATATTTTCAGTATTCTTAAATTATTTTCTTCAAGCAGAATGCGCCAGTGAGCAAAACTCACATGCTTGGGACAGAGATTTTTCCTCAATTGCTAAAACAGGTCTTGTTTTTGCCAGACTTCACGTGGAATCTGCAAAGCCACAGGGAACTAAATTCATTCCACTGTGACCATTCCACATTCGCATCACCCAGAGGCACACATACCTGCATCTGTGAGATGAGTGTCTCTTCCATCACTTCCTTGTGTTTTCAGGTAAGGAACATAAGGAGGAAAAAATCATCTGATAAAGCAAATAACACATGAAATTAAACAGAATTCACATTTCTTTTTTTCTTGCATCTATTGAACAGAAAAATGTAGATATAAACAAATCAACTCTGCAGTTTTGTGAAAACACATCCGGTGTCGACTTTTCCTCGCATCACCTGCTCAGGGCAGCTAGATTGCAGACCAGTACTCTACAGGCAGGGAGGCAGGGGATTCTCTCTGTGTGTTTTTAACTTCTTCTAGAGCTGTTCGGAAGCAGAGATCTCCATAGATTGGATGTAGCTCTGGTACAAACAGCTGTCACCTGAACAGGGAAGGCTTCCTGGAGGATTAGAGGTGGGTGCCATGGTGCACATGTGAAAGTGAGCTAAGAGCACTCAACACGGTGTCTTCAGTGCCAGACACTGCTGCCTTTATATTGCCTCCTGAACTGCAGGGCTTAGTGAAATCCCCTACCAAATAGCAAATTCTGATCTCTATCAGAGAGTGCTCCAGTTCCAGTTTTGTCTGTTCCCACTTACCCACTATACCATACTACCAGATACCACTATTCCACATTCCACAAGGAATCAAAAGGAGCTAAATTTAGGAAGTTCTGAAAAAGCACACAACCAATCGTCCCGTAGCACAGTAAATTACTAGATAGAAAAACACTGTTGGACAGCTTAGAAAAACATGTTTTCTATTTATTTAAAAATAAGTTTGTAGTTACTACATTGCAGTGACAGTAATTCTTACACATACATTCTAGTTTGTATAAAAGGATTCAAAGTATTATGCATCAAAACTAACATAGAAAGTGTCCACATAACAGTAAAGAAATTTCCAATCCATATGTACAAAAAGAAAGGGCACTGTTATCCTGGTGAGATACTTCAGGTTATAACATGACAATCTAGATTTCTGGAAGGAAAAAAGCCTTGATAAAGCTAAAGAATTATAGTTTTCAAAACTGTTACTCATTACATACAACAGATTTGTGTTTTACATAATTCTGTACAAAATAAGTGTAATTTTAAATCTGAAAATCTGTCAGTTTTAAAATTAACCTTTCTAGGTAATTTACTTGAAGTTGAGCTCCATTCTATACATATTGAAATATTACGACAGAATTTAATTCACGTATGATCATTATCCAGTTGTCCACCACACTTCAGCAGTTTTAGTATGGTCCAAAAATGTAACTTCTGTATGGTCTCCATGCATTAGCAAACCAACCCACACAGTTGTAAGCACAAAATAGCACATGTACATCACACAGTACATGATGGATACTACTATTTCTTTCTACTCCTGATTTGTGTGACCTCATTCTTTGTTCTTTCAGTGCAGGAATTCATAGTATAGTACTACTTTCCCTCCCTAAAATGTATTGTTTGCATTATTTGAAGTGAATTTCCTGATGTATTTATCTGCATTAAAAAAGATCCAAATGACTACTTGTGTCACTACATACCTCCTAAAAGCTAAATTTATTCACCCTTATTTTATTGCAGCATATAAGGTTTCTCTCTAGTGTGCCTTGAGGCTTTTAGAACCTTGGGAAAAGGTGGGGGGTGGGGCTGAGGGGGAAGCAGCTAATCACCTTTTTCTGCAATTTAAGATGTCTTTTAATCTGGCTTCCTGGCATGTTTCCACCTCTAACACACTGTAAAAATGACATGGCAAATTCCCACATTAAATTCAGCAGAAACACAAGAGCACCTGGAGGTTCGCTCTGGTTTAAAAGCTACCTGCTGTTTTCCCCTAGACATGATAGAAAGTGAGCAAGCTGTACTCATGATTCAAAAACAAGAAGCTATGTAAGCTGTCAATGCCAGATTTGTTATTTGAAACACATTGTCAAGCCTTGGCCAGTTTTATGAAATGTAATACACTTTCCTCTGCATATGAACAAACATCTATATACAGTAATTTACAGCAGAAAACTAACAGCCCTTTTATCAGTTGAATATCTAGGTCCCCTTGGAAATCAATCTATTACAAGAACTTCAGGGATAAAATATATACTCATTTTACACAGTTCGTTTGTCTTCAATTAGGTCGTAAACAGAAAATGAGCTTTTGCTGTTTTCTAGGTGTGGGTTCAAAACCCTCTACCTTTTCTATCACAGCACTGTAGCAGAGTTATAATTAAATATTTTAAAACACTGTTTAAAAAAAAGGCAAAAAGAAAAGCCTTCGACAATCTACTGTGGTCAAAATATACTATTTTAGAATAAGGTAAGGACTTGGGACACAATGTAAATATTGTGGTATGGCTATATTTTGATTGACCAGTGATGTTAAAATTACCTCAGCAAGATTCACATGCTACAAATAAAATGTGAATGTTGATGAAAGTGAGCTTAAAAACCTCTAACCTTCAACCTACTATATAAATACAGGGTAAAAGGGTTCCATCCAGTTAAGCCTATTGCTTTTATAGAACCAGTCAACTATTTAACATGTGCCTAAATTCAAATTACACACTAAAGCATTGACTTGTTGTCCTCGATTCAACAAATCTGAGCAAAATATTTTAAAATGCAGTATAAAAATCGTAACAACCTTGAAGTTACTGAATGGACAGACTATTTTTTGTGTTGCATGTAGTTCTTTTTTTGGTAAGACAAAAGCCTCTGGCACAGAATTGGTACTTAAAAATAGTTGTACAGCAATACAGTGAATAAGCTGTCTCTACACTACAATTTATTTTTTAATAGATATTAATATTTATACGTGCTGCATCAGGGTCCTTTATCAATTAAGAGTTTTACAAATATTAAGCCATAGTAATATTTAACTCAACCAACTCAACCTTTACAATTCTATCAACAAACGGATCACAGGTACAAACCGGACACTGTACAAATAAACACCTGTAAATATTTATCACAGCAGTCGAATCACTGGAGGAAGACATTTCTCTGTAAAGTTATATCACTGGTCATTGCCGAATGACAAAGAGCTCTGGTTCAATATTGACAATAATAATGAACACCACAGTGGTAAAATTTCAGTTCAGTTCCCAGAGAACACACTAACAACAGAAACAAAGTGGCTAAAAAGTTGTTAAGTATGTAGGCACAGGTACAATGATTCCTGTTAAACATTTAGAGCACACTTACGACAGAAGCAGGAGTATTTCCTCATTGGTAGTTAAAGAACACACTGTTATTGAGATACCACTCAGCTGCAAATATCAATTTTAACGTTTCCCAGTATAGCACAGAAATACCAGAACAGTATCTTCATATCTGTGTCAAATATAAATGAATGTAATAAATAAAACTGAGTTAATTGCTACCAGATCATTTGCATGTCTGTGACTATGAAGCTATGTTATTTACAATGCAAATGTAAAACAAGCACATGAGGCTTTGATACTCCATTTTCTGAACCAATTGTTAGATACTTGAGATGGCATTATAAAACATGCATATAACTATAATTCTTAAATTATTTCAGAACACTGACCAATAGTTTATTGCTCACATTTAAAAACTTAAGACTCTGTAATCAAAAGCTCTTTTTCTGTATTGATACAGTATCTCACAACCACCGCAAATAATAAATTTTTCCCCAATCCCAACCAAAATAGTCTGATGGTGACTAAAGTCTCATAAATAAAGTTTGCAACCCAGTGAAATTAAATTATAAAAAATATAACTTTTAAATAAATCTGGTATTAATTTCTAATAAATTTCTAGCATTGCCTCTATAAAAAATTGACCCAAATTATCCACAGTTTATTTTTAAAGGAAAAACATTAATGTGTCTAGTAAGAATCAAAAACTTACTGGCTAAAGTCACCAATATTACTGGGTGGGAAGCAGTACCCATGTTCTGCAGGTAAGGCCATCTATCCTTAAAATTAAGATATACAATCTTCTACCTACTGTTAAGGGAACGCAGATTATTTCAGTCTCAAAAACTTACACACAAGGTATTTTCGATATATAAATATATACATAAACATGCCATATAAAACATTATTACAAACTGAGTAAATACAGAAGATGAATTTTAGATATAATCTATTTTATATATTACAATGCAGATAACATCAGGAAATTACACATTTTCAAATGATTGCCTTCATCAGTGAGATTTGATAAAATTAACAAGTAGAATCAACCAGTTTTGAATTGTGAAGCCATATTGCAACTGTACAAATGTAGCTTGTTATCTTACCACATGTTTGTGACTCCATTTTAATTGGATGATAAAGAAATACTTGTTAGAAAAAATAAATATGCCAACAAATCAAATACAAACTAATCCCTGCCCCCCAAATTCAAATTCATAATGATTCAAAGAGGATCTGGAAAATATCTTAGCCATTTTTTGTAGCAAAATGAACTACCTAAAACTAGGTATGGTGGATACTAATATGCTGGCAAATACCAATACTCTTTTTTCAACTTTTAGGCTTTTTGTTGTAAGAAAATAAAGAGTGAAGAATCAGGCCTCAAATACATATACAGAATCTGTGCAAATTTAAGATCTTAGTTCTGCATGTCCTCCCTTCCAGACATTGCAGATGATGCGTAAAAACAAAAAAAAGTAAAACCAGAAAATTTTGGTTACATTTTTGTACCATACCAGATCTCAGTAAATACCACTACTTATGTATTTTTTTCCTTGAAACTGGACAATGCTTTTTGTAAGTGATAGAAAATGGTATTAAGGTTTGTTTGTAAAGGTATAAAATAACTAAATGTACCATAAACAAATAAATAACTGCTTTTCTTTTCCAGAGCAGTACATATAACAATACATTCCCCTAAGTCATATAGTTATCATTTACAATAGACAACTTAATTTTAGTAAGGATGCAAAAAATAATAGAATACAAGGCACAATCATTAAATGGATTTTTTCTTTAGGGTGTATATTGACATATGTCAGCGTGATATACCATAAAAAGTGCAGAAAAACACAATGTGCAATGAGACCACTGTATAAAACATGATTGCATAAAAAGTGATTTGGCCTTTTAACCCTAATAATTGAAAATAACCAATCTTCCCCTTAAAATTAAACTATAAAGTATGACATTTTAAAATTTTCAATTCTAGTGCTATCTAAAAAATCCTGAAAAAAACTTATACCTGGGTAATATTTTAGACGTATGTGTTTATGTATATATTAATATATACATATACACTATTCTTTGTAGGTCATTTTAGCCTCTTAAGCATGTCTAAAGTTGTAGAAACAACAATCAATCTGGATCAGAAAGTAAACATCATTAATTCCATACCTGTCCTGTAATTTCCTTGAATCCTTTAACCAATTATACATTTAGACTAAAACATCTCTGTCAAAGGACCCCACCAGTGCATTATTTTCCACCAGAAGTACCAAAAAGGATACATTTCAGAACAATGTTAACAACTTACTATTAAAACAAGACACAGCTTTTATCACTGCAAATGGTATGCTGTACTGACACTCAAAAGAAAAAAAGGTTTTCCACTGCACTGATTCTCAGTCTTTGGCACAATAAACAGAGATTTAGTGATTGATACAAGAATCAAGGTCTGAAAAATTAGACATCAGTCAAACTTTTTCCAATGTGGATATATATATTTGTGACTACATTTTTGCTATGTTTGGCAGAACTTGGATAAACAACAGCCTGTGCTAGGCTTCCTTTGCAGCTGAACGTTCCATCACAATTGAAATTAAACGTTTTCAGATTAGCAAAGTTTGGTATTGTATTATTTAATAGAAATGCAATTAATTTACTGCCACTTTCTGCCAAAGTCTGCCTTCCTAGGCAACTTGACCTTACAATCAAAGTGTACCTTGCTTGGTCAAAAATAGATGTCTGTTTTCAATTTGTGGCAATTAAAAGTTTTATTACCTTTTTTTCAATCATGTAGAGATATTACATACTACTTGAGCAGAGTAGTTCTGAACTCTGTACATCAGTCAGAAATTGCTTCAATTACTCTCAACTGTGAACAAAATGACTTTTGAAATGTATAATCTATTTGGAGGGCAATAAATAGCAAAAGTGTAAAATATATATTTCTTTCAAAGAATGTTCTTTCAGTTTATCATTTTGCTAAATTTTTCTCCCCAAATCAGAACATACTCTTCTAACCCATAATAGCAGCAGGGAAGCAGAAGTCTGTTCTGCTGTTCCTTAACTGTACCTGCTTCATAGCATTCTGAAGTAAAACCCTTGGTAAAAATTACCAGCCAATTAAATTAGCTTTTGCTTTTTCAGTCAACTTTCGGACTCTGCCTCTGCTTGAAGTTCCAAAAGTTAAGGAGGTGTCTTCAAACAATAGCTGCCTTTGCTCTTCCTCAGAGTCATCTTCGTTGTAAAAGGCTGTCCTTCTACCCTGGTTTCTAGTTCTCATGTGAGGTTCAGAATCTTTAAGCTCTTCAGAACTCTCCTCCACAGGCTCGTGTGTCTTTTTCCTCCTGCTTCTTGTTTGCATTTTAACATTTGCAGGAACTAAGAGGTCTGAGCCTGGCTGGCAGCTCTTTATCTTCCTTTTTGGCTTTCTACCCCCACGGCCTTTTTTTTGTAACAAGTCTTCCTTCACATTATTTTCAGAAAGAGAATTGCATGCAGTAGAAACAGACGCTTCCTCTGGTATATCCCCTGCGGGCTGGATTGTATTCTGCTCTGCAACCTTTTGCTGTTCAACAATTTGTAGCTTTTTTGGTTTCCTCCCTCTTTTCTTGTGCACCACCACTTCACAGCTACTGTTATTAGTCTCCACCTTCGGTTTCCGTCCAGGACCTCTTTTAACTGGAGGTTTCAAAGGCTGTCCTCCATGTCCATTTACCTGAATGCTTCCTGATGCCAAAGCATTATTCTTGCAATCTGCTGTAAAGAGATGGTACAGAAATGTACACGTCACATAACAGATTTGCATTTGCATTCATTTTCACACCGCCTTAATAAAAACTCTTACTAAAATATCTGAATGGATTCACAGTGATTGCCAATCTGTCAAAATCTAAGAAACCCAGAGTTGAGCTGAGAGAGTTTCATTCCAGTATGGAATGAGGACTAACTTCTAGTTGGATTTAGCACATGGTAGCTGCAAGGAAAAAAACTCCAAGAAGCAAAAAAACACAGGAAAAATGCAGGGGTAAAAAAAGAAGGTTAAAAAAGGGAAAAGCTGAATGGTTTTTCTCAGATGATACAACACCAGTGGACAAAACTCCTATTTTGTATCTGCAACAGCAAAAGGTTGCTCAAGAAGCACTACTTCAAGGATTGTGAATGCTTCACAGTAGGTCATCTCTGGAGAAATAAAAATTTTCTTTCAAGCTGAGGTAGCATCTTTTGTATCGAATTTGTACAGATTTCTCACATTAACAGACATCAGAATGTACTTGCTTGGAGACTTTTATAGGGTATGAGTTTTCATTATGTGAGGGGTACTCAACTTCCTCAGAAGGACATGTCACAGGACCTCTTAGGAAGATGTTCTGATACTACAGCCCTTGCCTAAAATGTGGCCAAGAACAGGCTCATAGCATGATAGTTTCTGTAGCCCTTTGATGAAATACCCACGCACAGCTTCTGCCGCATTTGAATGTGCACCATCATGCACTAAAAGCACAGGCCTCCTCTGTCCTAGGAGTGGATGCAAGGAAACAACACCACGTCAGCAACATTTAGAAACCCCTGACCTGACCAAACATCCCATCCTGTAACAGCTGCATATTTAGCCATGCAATGTGGGAACAAGGTGGGGCCTTTGCGAGAAAGCTTACAAAAAATGGACAGATGATTTAACATATCAGACCACAAGCTACTTTTTCAGAAGCACGGATAAGTAAGAAAGAATTCCTTGGGGAAAGGACTACAAGGAGTAGGCAGATTAATTGGATGGGACCCAATTTGCAGAGTACTGTCTCCCCATTTTCACAGAAAATATGTTTAGTGGATCTAGCTGCTTCAAGCATCTTCCTAGCAGTTCAAAACTCCTTCATAAACAGGAAAGCTTTTGACTAGGAGATCTTATTTCAGCCCCTCCAGAAACTTTGAATTTTAAGGTATTCTGACATCAAAAGACCAATCAAGCTCACTCAGGAGATTTCATGAACTAGGTCCAAGCAGGCCATTCAAATATACTAAATAGAAGCAGTAAACACTGCACAGGTGTTTTTGCTGTGCCAAAAAAATGAAAGAATGAATTTGCAGCTGGGGTCCTCTGACCCTTATGCTGGTTGCTGCACAGAATGTCATCACACTCAGTATTACAGACCCCAGTATAATCCACAGAAGTTTTATGATTAAACACACAGGATTTAAAGTGTGACCATGCAGAAGTCTGCTTTGGAATTGGAACTTTTAACATGACATTTGTAATAATTTAAATTAAGGTGCAGATATGTTAACATCTTAAAATCATCTAGACAACAGTTATCACACCATGGAAATGGTGTTCAGAGTAGTCAAAACTGTGCTAATTCATCAAGAAGGAAACTAATGGTGACAGTGTTGTTCCATTAGACTTCCCTATTCTGTTAAATCATAATGCATTCTAATTTCCCTATCCCCAAATTACCACACCTAAACTACAACAGTCCAGTCACTACTACATCAATAACTCTGAGGGTGCGGAGGAAATTCCAGAGAAATTTGGTACCTTGTGGATTAACAGCGGAAGATTTTACTTTGCGCTTGATTTGCTTCTCTTTCTCAGGATTTTCTCTGGTTGAGTTATTCCTAGTGTTATGACTGTAATCAGATGGGGTAGGGTTTGCTACAATATTCTGGTTCTTGGAATGTTTGGTTGAATTTTCCAGTACTAGAAGGATAAAAAGAAAAAAAATTATCAAGGCAAGTAGTTTATACTACATTCAGTCTTGTTGGGCTCATATGAACTCATGTTCTACTACAACCAATTTGAGTCAGTGATCCAAAAGGGAGAAAGCTTCCTAGATAAAACAACATAGCCTAACTTGGTCAATTTTCCTCTGAAGAGCCTTAAAGGCCCATCAGCTTAAAAACAGAACCGGTCTTAACTGAGAGAAATAAATTAGATTTCCAAAGAGCAAGTTTTAGCTTTAAAAACACTCATGGCTTAATTAAAAAAAAAAACCCCAAA
>WEKY01019617.1:92217-109113 GCA_013390045.1 Picathartes gymnocephalus | reverse complement strand
TCCCTTGGAAGGATTAATAGAGGGCATTGGTGAGAGGCTCTGTCCTCTGACTGTACTGCATATTTTGGAATGTCATCTGAAGGGACAGACAGCAAAGGAGACAGAGTCATAATGAATAAAAGAAATAAAATGGGTTATTTTCTTTATGAGTATGGAGTATTTCCCAGAGCCTGATTTGCAGGTTTTTAAAAAAAAAAACAACAAAAAAACCCAGTAAAAATTCTCCAACCTGCCAGTCATCTCANATTCTCCAACCTGACAGTCATCTCAGGCAAATCAAAACTCAAATATTTGCCAAAATTTGTGTACTTTTGAGGAACGGTAGTTATCAAAGATAAGGGGGTTCTGCTGAGTCTGGCAGCTTTCCTTTAGCAACATGCTGAGCCCCTGGGAGTTTCAGAGTGTTCCTGCTGCTCTCCTCTGCTTGGGGGAGTCTGGCTACCCTGCTCAAAACCTGGCACCATGGAGGCATGAGATGCAGGAAAGTAGAGCAAGCTGCAGCTGATGCTGGATAATAAAATTATCCCCTCTTCACATAATCACTTTTATTATGGGTTTCTCAGTGTTTTTTTAAGGGAGGCAAGTGCTATTATCCCTGTTCCATAGATGCAGAAGTGAGGATAGTGACAGATGCTGTGATTTCCTTACTGCTATTGAGTTTAAAATGTCTTCATTGGGGCAGAGGGAGAAAATGAAAATGAAAATACAGTGGAGGCATCTGTTTGGCTTGTACAGTACAGCTGTTCATTATGCAAATCATGTCACAGCTTAAACAGCTCTCAAACCATGATTCATTTACAATAGTGGTGTGACCACTGGGACTGTGGTGACATCAAAGTATATCTGCACACAGTTTTTGTCCTCACAGTAGTAGTAATAATCTTTGGCTCTGGACCCAGTTACAAAAACAGTTGTATTCCTTGATTGCTCCTTGGTTTTTTTCCTTCTTGACTGTGATACCCACAGGACATTGTTACAACTGCAATGGACAGGAAAATGGGGCTTCAGAAACTTGCTCTGTTTCAATAAATGAATTTATATGAGTAAAAAAAAAAAATCTTCCTCTTGGATAGACAGGGACAGGGAGAGCCTCTTTTCTGCCTTCTGTTTAGCAAGTGGATGGGAATATGCCACTCCTTACTCTAACATTTTTCAGAAGGTACTGAAATTCATCTCTGGTAGATGAAAACACATTGGGTGGCCAAGTAGGTGTCAGCAATATTCTTTATACCAGAAGGCTCTCTGTAATAGTATTTATTTGCCCTTTTCTGGCCTTGTAGTGCCATGGCAGTGGAGTAGTTGTGATTTGATCAGAGACTTTGAAAAACCATTAAAAAATTCTTTGTGTTTTAACAATCTCAGGCAACCAGCAGATCATTAGATAAAGCAGAGCCACTGGCTAGTTTTGGGGTGGGAAAAGAAAGAATAACTACTAAGAGCCTGTTTTCCCTCTGCTATCATCAAGTAATTATATCTTTTGCACCTTGGGGGAGCAGAGTTGAAAGGGAATAGAGAGAGAGGATTTACCAGTTGTTGGTGGTACTCATGACCACAACACCCGGAGAGAAACAGTGATGCCGAGGATGCTCGGCAGAGTTCAGTTAGAAGTTTGCCCTTGCTGTCACTGAAGTGAAAACCTTTGGAGGGAATGGAGGTCAGTGTCCTGTGGTCTTCCTGGTGATCAGATCCAGGAGCGTTTCATCTTTAGTCCTGGAGAAATGAAAGTCTAAGAAACCCACTGTGATTTTGTCGATACTGAGACAGCAGCTGTGATTGTTGTGGGAAGAGCAGGGAGGGGAAAAAGTTGCAGTAAGGAGGGGCTTAAAATGTCTTTTTCAGTTAAGATCTGGAAATAGAGTAGGATGAACTGAAATATGAGTTGGTTTGGTTTGGGTTTTTGTTTTGTTTCTTCAGCCTCTCAGCTGGAGCAGTGGGAGTGGAAGGTTAATAGAAGAGGCATTTGCAGAAGTCAGTATTAGTTATGTGTTCAGAGCCCAGACTTGCTCAGACCCACAAAGAGCAAAACAGAGGAAGAAAATGTTTGTGTTGTGGATGAGAACAAAATAAGAGCTTGGGGAATGAGAGGAAACTGATTTCAACAGCAATGTTCACTTCAAAAATCTCATTTCTAAGACAATTTTTGAAGGCCAGGGCTAAGAAAATGATCTCTGTACACTCACCGGAGACCAACAGAAAAAACAGCAACCACCCCTTTTACATTAAATAAGTGTAATGCTTTTTTTTGAAAGCACATCATGTTTTTTCATCCCTTTATAGACATGGCTGATTTCTTGTCATCAGTTTATGATACTGAATCAGGTTTATTTGTTGCTAGGTTGTTAGTTGTGGTTTTTTTTTCCCCTCAGTTATTACTGTTTAGAAATATTAGATGTTTCCCCTAAGCTTTCTGAAAAAATAGAATCACTTTTTAAAAATCTCATGTTAGTCTGGAAAGAGAGAAGCGTACAGTTTTTAATCCCCTTGAAAGTTTTGGCCATCTCCACTAGATTTTTAACTCTGGCCTTTTCACTACCAGTACTGCCTGTTGTGTTTGTTTAGCACTGTTTCCACTTACTACACTTTTCCTCTGAGGAAGAAACTATTTGCTTTACCATTTTGTCTTGTTCATAACTGTGCTGCATGAATGCCAAAGTTTGACCCCCCCAAATGACACCTTTTATAATTGATTCATTCTTCTGTGATCAGATAAAAGATGATACTGACCTGGTTTGGCAAAATTTTGCTTAAAACTTGCAATAAAGGAATTGCACAGTTCTTGGTGCTCCCTGAGAGAGAGAGAGCTGGCTAATGAGAAGTCCAAGCAGAGGTTCAGATTTCTAGTTTGGATGTTATGTTGCAGAAATACCTGTAGAGTCTGCCAGTGAGAAGCAGTAGGATCCTCTGTATAGCTTCTGTAAAATTATGTTTTTAATGGAAGGGAATGCAGTTGTACAGTAATGAGTTTATAAAAACACACATAAATTTATTTCAGTTCATAAGAATGCTTTCAAAGACTTGCTATCCTGTGGAAATTGGTGTTCTCCCATGAAAGACTTCAATTTTGGGAAAAAATTTTGGAAAAATTAAAGAAATGTTCCGTGAAATGTTTGTTTGTACCATCCATTTTCTTGAGTCTTACGCCAGTCTAAATGCTCAACATTTAAGGGCAGAATTCACGTACCTAGGAGTATTTCTTATCAAATTGAACTATTAATTTATGTCTGGGGAACTGGAAATATAAAATATCCACAGCATGTTTAGTTGCCTTAGCCTGATGTGAGAGACAAGTGTGCAATCAGCTGAGCAAATATCAGTGACTAGGGGAACTGTTATCCACAGTTGAACTAATTACTTTAGTTATTGACTTGAACAAAACTAGATGGGATGTGTTAACAGGTCCTTGTCTTTTTTTTTTTTTCTGTGCCTCTGTGTGTGTGTGTGTATAATTTTCTTCAGTCATGTAACTCTTGGTTCCCTACTTCTTTTTAGGGCATTAGCATAGCTCACTGACCTCATTGCTCATTTTCCTGGCCCTTTATAATGTCCATGTTGAAAATAGGACATAGAATTGATTACATGTTGAAAAATGCTGTCCCCAGGCTGCACACTGCAGTTTTTGAAATGAAGTGTTTGACTTGGGCTTATCAGAAGGGTCATGCTATGATTTTTTTCCTTTTTAGCTAACTGTTTAGTTCTGGTTTCTTCTTATGGTACCCTGTGCTGTAGCTGAGCGTAAAAGCTAGTTTAAAAAATACAGAAAGTTTGCCAAATATAATTTCAGCCTTCTAGAGCTTTCTCACTTCTGCCTGGCTGATCTGTAGCCACAAACAGATGGTTACACTCAATTTTATGTTTTTCAAACTTGCCACTATACTGGAGAATAAATTGCTGCTTACCCAACTCTGTCCAGCACTGGCTCACCTTGAAGCAGTCACCTCTTCCCTGCCAGCTGCTGCTTGCTGACTTCCATGTGGGGTGGCCCCTCTCTCTACCCCCAAATGGAAGCAAGGTAGAGGAACGAAAAAAGAAGAGCTGAGAAGTGCCTGCTAGTTGAAACTCCCTGATTCTCTTGTAATTTTGCCAGACAGGACAAGCAGTCAGCTGCACTGGGTTGTATGTTTGGAAATTGGGATCTGAAGGCTGTTGTTGGGATGCTGGATCTGCTCCTGGGCTGAAATGCAGGGAGCTGATTTTCAGTTTCCCATGTGGCTTTGAACTGTCTTGTTAGCACACAGGCTCAGAGTACTGGCATCCACTGTTTGGTGTTAGCAATGGAGCTGCCAGAAGTTCATTACTAGGGGCCAAGAGGAATCCAAGCCCTCACAGGAAAGTCACAGAAGTATGGAAAATGAGCACACAGGTTTTGCTTTGGGCAGAATTGCAGTGGCTGCAGGTCTTGGAATTAGTATGAGGGAGTTTTGGATATACTGACTAACCCACTCAGCCCTACCCTCCCAAGTGTAAAATATAATTTCATTAATTAATTTGTCCAAAGAAGAAAACTCAGTGTCTCATCATTAACCTAGTAGGTTTTCTTTAACAAAATCATTCTGAAAGATCTCTATTGTTACAAATGAGATTAAGACATGGTTTTTCAGCCAGAGAGAGACCATATGGCTGAACAGTCAGTTATTATAATTACAGGTTCTTTCTGTCTTTCAGTCTTGGCTCAATCTTAGGCTTACACCACAAAGTTTGAAATGAACATAACATTTCTTTGGTCCATGAATGTGTGATAAAATGCTGGAGACCAGAAAGATTTTGTGCTCTGCGAAGAGTTTGGTGATCTTTACCCTGAGAAAGTATTCAGAGAAATGTGATATCTATGACTACATTTCGTGTTTAGGAAAGGAAAAGTTAAGGTGAATAAAGATTTTGAATTGGATAAAGGAATGACACTACAGTGGCAGGGTAGACAAGACAAAGAACTAAATTAGATTGTAAACCACAGTAGTCAGGATGGGAAGCAGTTAAGGAGAAGTTGGAACCTGAAAGACATTTAGGTGAGAACAGAGAGAAATACCAGGTGCAGGTGGCTTGGGAAATTAATTGGAGAAACTGGAAAGAGGTGTAGTACTTGCAAATGAAAATTATGGGGATAGCCCCCACATAGTGGGGGAGTGGTAGTCATGACTGGTTGACAGAACTTGAAGGTCCATAAAAGGTTCAGAAAATAGAGAAACACAGCAAAGGAAATACAGCTGGAAATGAATGATATGCACTAAATAAATAAATAAATAAAAGCTATTGGTTTGTTCAGCCTGGAGAAGAGACTGAGGGGAGTCCTCATTGTGGTCTGCAGTGAGGGAAGTAGAGGGGCAGTTGCTGCTTCTCTTCACTCTCATGATCAGGGACAGGACTTGAGGAAACAGCCTGAAGTTGGTTGGAAGAGGTTTAGGTTGGGTAATCAGGAAGAAGCTTTTCTCCCAGAGGGTGGTTGGGCACTGAACAGTCTCCCCAGGCAAGTGGTGTCAGCACCAGCCCTGACAGAGCTCCAGAAGTGTTTGGACAATGCTCTTGGGCACATGGTGTCATTCTTGGTGTGTCCTGTGCAGGGCCAGCAGTTGGACTTGATGATCCTGATGAGTCTTTTCCAACTCAGCATACTCTGCATGTCTGTGATACATAAGATAGTTTTGAGTCATATGAATCTTATCTTGGAGGAGTATGGAAAAACATCTACTAGCTTTGTATCATCCCAGAGTTGGATGTGGATAAATTTAATTAGAAGTCCTTGTGTAATTATACATGGGTAAAATAGGAGATCTTTCATTACAGAAAGGTTTTTCTTTCAAAACTTAACTTAGAAAGTAAATGGTGACGATAGTAATAGGGGCTATTTATTTGTGGATGTGATTTCTTCACTACCTACCACAGCAGTATAAAAAGTTGAGCTATTTTAGAATTTAATTCAGTATGACCTTATACCTCATCTTAAAGTTTATCCCTAAAAATACCCATTTGTATCAAGTGCTAACTGCCTGTTAACACAGTTGAGTTGATTTGCTTTATGTTGCATAGGAGCATGAACATATATCTGGTTAAAGTTTTAAATTGTAAAAGTTGAGTTGTGTTAAATTAAGTAAACTGGTGACATGTGTTCGACTGATGCAAGATTTTTAATAAAGTAATGATTAAAATTTATTTGTATAAAACTAGAAAAAAAATTGAAATTTGTTTCATCACAAAAAAGAGTGGGAAAAAAGCTGTAGAGAGGAATTCTGTATCTAACTGGAGATCAACCCACTGAAGTGCTATTATGAGCTTGCAGAAATTAAAAAAAATGGTAGTGATCATCCTATAAAGTAGTGTCTTGAAAGTCCAGAAGTGGAAGATTGCTGAGACTCACCAAAAACTGGGCTGGCAGCAGATGGTGAATGAGATAAAGACCTGGAGAAGCAAAAGATTCTTCAAGTTTCTGGGTTGCAAAACTCCCAAGAGCCAACTGCTCTTAATTTCTCTTTTACAGAGAAAACTTGCATTTCCATCTGTGAGTACTGTAAAAATGGCATTTGACGTTTCAGATTCATTAAGACCATTAAATCATGGATGAAATTTTATTTCCTGCTGTTGTACGAGCTTAGCAAATAGAATATTTACATTTAAGAAGGGGAAAGAAGCAGATCCAGGTAGCTGCAGACATATTCATCTGCCCTCGATGGACTGCAAAGTAGAACACATTTTGAATAAGAGAATAATTTAAGAAGTGGAGTTAAATATTAAGTTTCATTAAACACAGCATGTGTTTGCTGAAAGGAGACTGATGTCCCAAGCTAGCTCATTTAAAAACTGATTCTGTAGATGGGACTAATCTGGCACTAATCAAACTGTAATTTATTAAAGTATTTGTTGTGGGACTTGATGAGAAATTATTCATTCAAGCAGGAAAAAAAAGAAGGATTAATGCAAAAGTTAGTTCTAACATGGACAAGGAGTTTAAAGAGGACTCAAAATGAGCACTCCTTTGAAGAAAAATAATGGATTTTTAAGTCTGCACCTGGGATGCATTTTTATTCATGGTCATGGGATAAAAATAATAGTGTGTGAAGCTGGGAGTCATAGCTATGGTCAAAATACTGTTTACTGCAAAAGGGGAACTATACCTTTTCTTAGAGGTTTATATTAAGCCAAAGATTTGTTAGTATAATTTAAATCTTAATGGTCTAATCCAAGGATTATTATTAGTGCGGATGTAATTATTCCAGAAAAAGATTATATCTATGCAGGTGTTATAGTAATGTTAAAAACAATGCCACCACCACCAGAGTTAAAACTGTTACACATACACTTAGATTCACCTGCTTTTCCTGATGTTACGCCGACCCTTCCCCAGCTCTTCTTAGCCTTCATTGTGTGGGTGGTGAGGATGGGTGTGGGGACCTGTCATCATCTGGGGTCTTCAGGCAGGAGGATGTTCATGTTGCTGGTTTCTTTTCCTTGCTCTAGAATCAACCTGGGGTTGTTTTTTTTTTTTTGTTTGCTAGCATGCTTTGATGACTTTCTCTCTCTTCATTGATCTGCAGTCTTGTTATATCCAGCCTTCTAGAGATTACACCTTTTAGGTATATTGGAAACTGTTTCTGCTTTCTCTTTCTTACCCCTGTATCCATGTTGTACAGGTCCATGTCTGTGTTTCTTTATCTGACCTTGGTACAGTTGTTTATAGCAAATGTTTTTATCTCTGTTGTCAAGCTGGTGCCCCATCTCATATCTTCCATATCTCTACTCCTCTACACTGCATCCTGTGTCTCCACTTCTCTCGGCCTTTGCTGACATACCAGCCCTGCATTTCTTTGTAGGACATTGTCATAATAGAGTCGTGTAAAACCTGTGTGGCTCCATACAATGACAAAGAAAAGTAAATCAGCCACAGCTGGTTGGTCAATTAGAAAAAATGCTGTTGCAGCTAAAGCAAATGTGACAAAGCTGTGGGACAGGCCAGGGAATGCTCAGAAAGGGCAAACCTCAACAAGCCTTGGTCCAGAGCCCTGGCAAACTCACTACAAAGCCTGTGGCCCATCATTAGCAGTGGCAATACCTTCAGTATTGCTTTACATGCAGTATCATGAACACAGCTGGTATTTGGCACATTATACTGGAAGGATATGGGCAGGTTGAATCACCTGAGAAGACCTGATCATTTAGAGTGGTAGATGGCACTCATATGGATGAATAATAAAATACTTGCTTCTATAGTCTGGGACCTTGCCAGTTGCTTTGGAAACAGCAGATGAAGGGACGGGTTTGTGCATAAAAGTTATTTACAGCAGAAAAAGCCACCTGTAAAAGGCATATGTGATCCTGCTGCATGTGCTAGCTTCAGTCAGGCTAGGAAAAATAAACATGCGCTCACCGAAAGAGCTTAGTCTGAAATTATCTGCTTTGTTCTTAATGTTTATGTTTGGGAAAGACTTGTTCAGATTCCAGAGTACTTGGCTGTGAGTTCATTGTGTAAGTGCATATAGAGTCACTCTGGCAAGCTTGACTTAACCTAACAGAGATCCAGAGATCTAGGAAGCGCCAGACATGGAAGCATCTGTGCTGCCTTGGGCCGCCCACTTGAGTGGGATTGTAAAATCATCTTGGGGGTAGTGTCAGAATTAGAGTGGAAGGCTCAAGCTCTGCTCAGAAGGTCCTTAAACTGCAGCCATAGAGTGATTTCTGCCTGATTCTCTTTCTGAGGCTCAACATGTAATTGAAACCATGGATGGATGGTTGATGAAATCATTAATTCTCTGATTGCCTGCCATTTTTTAATTTACCTTTCATTTTTTACTCCCAAGCAGAGATTGACTGTGAAGTCAACTGTAAGACTGAAATAATTCCTATGCCTTATTTTTTACTGCAAGAAGCCACTTGCTATGGTGTATCTCAGCTGGTCTTCAATTCTCGTTTCATTATACATTTCATGCTTTTTTAACACTCTCTGGTTTAGTGTTTAACCATCATTAACTGCTTCTGTGTTCTCTCTTTCCTGTTTTGGTGCTCTTCATGTGATTGCTCACACTCTTTTCCTCATGTTCTTACAACTTCCTATTTAAACAGTTCTAAACTGTCTCTCTCTTTACCTTTACTCTCTTCTGAAGTTTCCTGTAGCAGCCCCCACCCCAAATATCTTATTCTTTCTTTCACTTTTATCTTTGTCTTTCCGTGGTTGTAAATACCCCTGCCATTTGTTTGAATGTTGCCACCTTGCTCTGTTTAGGGGCTGTTATACAGGATTTTAGAGATGCTTTCCTTTCATGGTGTGTCATTTACTTGTTACCGTTGGTGTAGCCAGAAGGCTTATTGCAAAAATCAAAATATCCAGGAGGAGTCCATTTTGCATACAGTGTGACAGTTTCATTGTTATTAGCAGTTTTGGCAGTTCTTTAAATCAAAGGTTGAACAGGAAACGTTATCAAAGAATTTAATAAAAAGGAAAAACTGTCACCTTTGAATTATGAAAAAGTAAACCAAAAAAGACAGTTATTTTCAGTAGAATAGATTGTTTGTAGAAACAAGTCCGGTCTGGCGAGTTTTTATCTAAATCTTATCTTTCAACTGCCAACTGAAGTAGTTGCAAGAAAAACTGTGGATTGGACTCAAATGCTTGCTGGTAGATGGAATTTTCTGGCCTTTTGAAAAAAATACCTACTATTTCATGAGTACTACACATGGGCTGTTTGTAATTTTGTGAGAGTACCCACCTTTGCTATTTATCATGTGCAGAACAGCTAAATGGTTTTCTGTGGTCGTGCCGGTTACATCATACTCGAGGTGTTGGTGTGTTGAGGTGGCTTTTCACTTGTAGGTGTAGGAAAGGCACTTCAGGAAGCAGCCTGGGTCTCTGCAGAGAGACAAAATATCTGTATCTCTGCAGGGTTAGTGTTTGCATTAGACGCTTGGCAAGTGTTTTGGCTGTAGGGAAGCCTTGAGTCTTAGGAAAACATGCTATATTAAGGCTCTGTGAGGTTTTGTTTATAGGGCTTCTGGAATGTTTCAGACTGCAAAACCTAACTATTTTCCGCATCTGCTTTGCTGAAAAGAATGTCAATTAGATTTAAATTTGAGTCCCTTTCAACTTCATATGAGGCAGCTTCCCTAGTAACAGTTACCTGTGACTCCCAGTGACTGCCAGCAGCCTCTGGGGTGTGTGTGACCACATCCCAGGTCCCTGGGGTGGGCAGTGAGGATGTAGGAGGAAGCCCCAGACCTGTAGCCGTCCTTGTATTTGGTGGCATCCTGTAGACTAAAATCACTAGTGCTGCCTTTGCTTCAGCTTCTGACACCCCGCAGACAGTGACTTGAGATTGTGAAAGTGTTTGTATCTCCTCCTTTATGTGCATGAAAGCACTTAACTCTCTCCTTCAATGAAGGATTCTGGTAAATTGATTGTGAGAGATGAAGTGAGAAGACAAATTACAGTGAAAACGGGATGTTAGGTGATGTGCAGCGTTACTGGTGGTGATGCTTCTCCAAAGGAAAGGGACAAGGGACTGAGTGTGGAGTTCATTTTTTTTAATAGTATTCAAACTGTATTTGAATCATAGAATGGTTTCTACTGGAAGGGACCTTGATGATCATTTAATTCCAACCCCCTGCCAGGGGCAGGAACACCTTTCACTAGACTGGGTTGCTCAGACCTCCATCTAACCTGGCTTTGAACACTTCGAGGGATGAGGCTCCTACAACTTCCTTGGGTAACCTGTTCCAGTGCCTCACCACTCTCACACTAAAGAATTTTTTCCTAATATCTAATCTTAACCCTACTCTCAATTTGAATTCATTCCTCTTTGTTCTGTTACTACATGCTCTTGTAAAAAGTCTCTCTCTTCATCTTTCTCGG
The DNA here is from genome assembly GCA_013390045.1 of Picathartes gymnocephalus. Taxonomy (NCBI): domain Eukaryota; kingdom Metazoa; phylum Chordata; class Aves; order Passeriformes; family Picathartidae; genus Picathartes; species Picathartes gymnocephalus. Next base: position 98,285 of record WEKY01019617.1, on the reverse strand, counting down.
GAGCTCCCTTCAGGTACTGGAAGGCTGCAATTAGGTCACCCCAAGCCTTCTGTTTTCCAGGCTGAACAAACACAATTCTCTCAGCCTTTCCGCACAGAAGATGTGCTCGTTTGATTATGGAAAAGCAGTTTGAAGTAAGCTGAGCTAAAAGGCAGGTTGCATATTTAGTGTTTAATCTCTTATTTAATGTATTTATTTATTAATCTGTTTAATTTATTTAATTAATTTTCTGTGAAATATGAGAGGCTCTGAGTGGAAACGTAGCAGAAGAAAGGGAAAAACAAACCCAAACTCTTTGGCAACTCGTGCTCTCCTCTGGGCTCTGAGTTCACTGGAAACAATGGTGGTCCTTTCTTCTTGATGGGAGATGATACTTTCTTTTGACATGAATGAGACTGGTGCTAATGACAGCTCTTTCAGACATTTGAATGCCAGGTCTCTTGCAGTCGTCCAATGAACTTTATTTCAACGCACCCATTAAGTTTTCTCATCTGACTTCCAGCATGATATTAAAGCCTGACACTTAAAAGTCTCCATGTTTGGGATTCCTCTCCTGTTTTCCATGTCACTTATAATTATGTTGCATTTGAGCAAGAGGTTGCCAGCAGAGAATACTGAGGAATGCCAAATTAAATTTCAAATACATTTTGTTCTTTGTTCATGTTGAGAAATATTTCTCCTCTAAGGTTGCTGTGCTCAGCAAATGGGATCAGGCTTCCATTAAACTCTCCGTAAATATCAGTCTAGCTGAGTTTTAAAGGCCATCTTAGTGGCACTGTTACACTTCCTCTGAAGGCTGGTGTAACATGAATTGCACGGGTCCTGGTTTGAAGAAAAACAAAACAAAAATTGGAGAAACCTTCCTTTCATCCAAGCAATCTCTAGTCCACTGTCTTGGTACCTGGCTGCCTACGGAGAGATGTCTCTAGGAAAGAGGGAGGTTGCTTATTTTTAATATATTTTATGAAGGCCCTGTGTTCCGATAAACTGTGCCAAAATGAGACAATGCAAATTACAGAGAGGGGAAAGGGAAAGCTCAAAATGACTTTTGGTGACTGTTTAGTGACTGATGCTTCAATCCCAAGCAAATGTATTTAATTCCTTTTTCTATTTGAATATTTGCTTCCCAAATCCAGATTTTGGGTTCATTAGCATGCTGCGGATAGCCTCTAGCAGTGTGTGCAAGTCCTTTCTCTGTGCCTACTTTGCATTTCAAACAATTAGCTTAATTTATATTATGAAGAGACACTAATTGGAGGGGAAAGAAGAAGTACGTAGCAACATGCCAATGACAATTAAGATAATGCATCACATCTCACCTGTATAAGTTCTTGTGAAAGAAGCTCTTTTCAGATGTCAATTGAGCCTAATAAGAACCTGAACCCTTGCAAGGTGGACAGTACAGTATTCCCTACTTCATATGAATTGGTAATCTGAAGAATGAAGCGTGTTTTGCTTATTTTTACACAGCCAGAGGTCAGAAAAGAAGGGGGGAGTTCCAGACCTGTCAGGATCCTTGATTCTCTAGCAGGTTTCTAGAAGACAAGCAATAGTTACAGAACTTCCCATGGCAAAACTTCTCCAATAACATCAGTGGTGTAGATCAGGGATTTGGTACGCAGGCTGGAAAATAGTTAAAAATCTCCGTATTCTCTCTGGAATGAAGATAATTGCCCATTCTGGCAATAGCTAATTATGTTTGACCTGCTTGTGTCTTGTGGTCCTGAAACAGAGCTTCCCAAAAATGCTTTAGTTGGAGTCCCAATTTTTACAGTCTCAGTAACCATTTTTTTTTCCTCTCTGTCATTGATCTGCAGAATGCAACAGCAACAACAGCAACGTCGAATGTTCACAGCTGCCCTCCTGGCACTCGTTTTCCTTCTGGCAGCTGTGAGTACCACTGAGGCTGGCAAGAAAGAGAAACCAGGTAAGGTCCAGTCTAATTCAGAGTTAATCCCCAAGATGGGTTGCATGTGTTGGAGAATGTCAAATGCTTCTGGTTTTGTTGTGAAATTCAGATCTTTTGTTAATTTTTTGACATCAGGGTAGGATTTGTGGCTGTGAAATGTTGTTCTGTGTTAAACAGAGAAACAGAAAGGGGTTTCCATGCCAAGTGGCAGCTTGACAGCCCCAGAGACTGGAGTCCTTGGTTTATCACAGAGTGGATATTGCAAAGGAGCTTAAAATGTGCTCCGTGAAGAGTTTCATGCTTGACTTAAGGAGAACCAAACAGGAGTGATGAAAGAGCAGTTATGCCACTTGTTCAGTGTTATATATGACAGTGCTACACTGATGCTGGGTGATGTGGAAATCCTCTGACAAAGAATTGTCCTAACTTGCTGTTGCACAGACAGCCAGACATCTAGCAGTACTTGCTTTCTGTCAGTGATGAACTCAGACCTCATTATAGGAGAAACCGACCCGGGATGGAAAATTCATATCTGTCAAACTCCGTTTTGACATTTTTAAAATAATGGTTTTTTTGGTGTTTTTCTTAAGGTCTTACTATTTTCGAGCTACTTACACACCAGATAATATGAACTATGAGTCTGTCAGAATTAGTGTTCCGAGTTAAAAAAAGGGACTTTTTAACCATTTTGGCTTTGTGGAAATATGAGCAAATGCTAGTATAAACTTGCAAGGCCTAGAAGAAAAATAATTTTATATAAGTATATTTAAAGTTACTTGTGATGTTTTATGGGCCTAAGGAATTCCTTTTGTGAACCCTTGGGTTTGATAACATTGCTGTCTTTTCTCATAAGACTTGGGTTTAAGGATCTAAATAAAATCATGATACTTCTTTTTGTTCCTGAGCAACAAACACACCTAAATTAACAGCACTTTGAATACGCTTCTCCATGTAGCTCCTCTGCCTTTGAAATTTTGTTCATATTCTGATATAAAATGTGGTGTGGTATAGCAAATCACAAGTTTACATCCCACAGCTGTTCCCTGGAGGTGCTCAAATCCTCTGATACACAATGTCAGCACGTACATTTCTCATTTTTTGGTGTATAGTGCTTCAGTTGGAGCTACCACCAGCTACTGCAGACACAGGAGTGTCCTGTCAGAGTGAGAGCCCTCCTGCATGTTTTGGTCAGTGTTCCCTGTGGGTTTTTAGATTTCTGGAGGTGAGAATCCACTTGAGAATATCCAGGTGGACTAGTAAACATGGCAGTGGGACTGGATTTGAATGATCATCCTGCTTTGGACTGAAAGGGCCTGAGCTATCTCTGCAGAATTGAGAAGGGCAGGTCAGACCTTTTGCTTTTAAGCCAGTTGTGTAACTCATGTCTTCCTTATTGCCCCTTCCAGACGCTGTGACTTTGGTTAAGTTTAGGGAACTTCTCCACGGGCTCTGGGTACTGACCACTTCTCTTGCTTGGTTCCTTGTCTTCATGCAGAGAAGAAGGCGAAGAAGTCTGACTGTGGGGAATGGCAGTGGAGTGTCTGCGTGCCCACCAGTGGTGACTGTGGCCTGGGCACACGCGAGGGCACTCGCACTGGAGCTGAGTGCAAACAAACCACCAAGACTCAGAAGTGTAAGATTCCCTGCAACTGGAAGAAGCAATTTGGAGGTCAGCATCGCTCTCTTAAGGGGTTTAGTTTGGGTTTTATTTTGAGTACGGAGCAGGAAGCCTGTGTTCTCTGCTTAGTTCTGCAGATGTCTTGGTGAAGGGGTTAGTCCTGTATTTCAGGTTCATCAGAGCTAGAATATGCAAGGCATCAGAGGGCAGCTTCCTCAGAGAGTCCTTATAACCTACTTATTATAAACTCGGCCTTCCTGCATGCTGAAATCTGCTCTCTGTGGTGTTCAGCCCTGTTTAGGGCAGTAGTTCACAGCTGTGAAGCTCTGCAATGGCCATCCCAGGCTGTACAATGTGTGATGTGCAGCATGGGGGGCACACAGTGGGTGTGCAGTGAAAGGAGCGAGAGAAGAACAATGTATTTCATTTTCTATCATTCGGTTCAGAAGGTTCATATGTAACAGTTTGGGAAGATACCTCAGATCTGTCTTGGACAAGATGTCTGTCCAAAACTCAAATTTGATTACTCTTGCAAACTTGACTTCTTTTCTGGTAAACAGCTTGCGTGATATTGAAATTATTGTGGCTTTACCAACACAGTCAGTTCTGCAGTTTCAGACTTGAGAAGTTTATGGTTTCACATACTTTCTAGAAACCATTCAAGCCTTATTTGGTAACCTCTGGCATCACACAAATGGAGAAACAGCCATATAGAATGTAGATGACATTTCAAACTGCTGTTTCCTTCTTTTTTTTTTTTTTTTTTTTCTGTTTATATTCGTAGCTGAATGCATTTTTCTTTATATGCCAAAAAATGCAATATCAATACAAAAGCAAGAGGATGAAATTTTAAAGCACTGGGGAGGGGGGAGACTGCAATTACCGCTGCAAATAATCTTTAAAGTTTTCTTGGGATTCTTTTCTTCAGTTGCCCATCTTTTTGTCTGTAAGCACCAACTGCCTGTGATATCCTGTTAGACTCACAACATTTTTGTTTTCGCACTCAGTCATCGTGTTTTAAGTCTTGCCTTTTATTTCCTTGCTGCAGCGGAGTGCAAATACCAGTTCCAGGCCTGGGGAGAATGTGACCTGAACACGGCCTTGAAGACTCGGACTGGGAACCTAAAGAGAGCCCTGCACAACGCTGACTGCCAGAAGACTGTCACCATCTCAAAGCCCTGTGGGAAGCTCACCAAACCCAAACCTCAAGGTAAATTCCATTTGCTGAAAGCTGCGTGATAGTTCATTTAAACCACTGGGTTTGCGGTGTCCTGCATGCTTCAGTGGGAGCTCAGTTGTGCAGGATATTGCACTTTCAGGGCCTTCCCTCAGCTCTGCATTGCTCCTGTCTCCCAGTGCTCAGGCAGGGAATATTCCTGAGCTGGATAGTCAAGGCTGTCTCACACTTGAAAAGTAAGCTGAAGATGAGAGTTCTAATTTTATCTTTAGACCACCTGTACTGTTACCAGTTTGCTTACGCAACTAGATTTCCAGAGTAAAGATTCTTTTCATAACTCACTTGTTGATGGGGACAGAATAATACTAATAGCATGAAAAAATATCCCTTGATAAAGACATCTTTTACATAGGTTTTGTTTGGTATTGAATAATGACTAGTTGAAAAAAGGACTGCTTTCCTTCTAGACAAGTAACATTGAAAGGATATTCTTCTCACTGCACACTGAAATATGAAAATATTGTGCACCCTTGGGGCTGTTTATTCAAACATAGCAGGAAGGATACTACAGAATGTATATGTCTTATTTAAGTGTGACTGACAGTATAATTCCTAGTACACAGAAAGACATATGCCCTGTGGTTGTGTTCCCAGGTGGCCCTTAGAAAAACTTATTTTCTTTCTAATCATTAAAGCCTTTTAATGTACTCTTCTGTTGGAGTAGCAGGTGTTACGTGTATAGGATGATTTATAGGGGGAGCTAAATCTGTGAGATCTTGTTTGAGATACAAAAGTAATGTGTTTTAAGTAGATTATAAAAGCTATGCTACCCTGACGTTTGTTTACTTAAAACCAGCAGGGTTTGACACATTCCAGGCTCTGAATACTTGGATAATAATACAAATAAATGTGATTAGGTGTGCCAGGTGCAAGCAATCTTCCAACTGTGGGCTGTGGTGCACCATTGATCAGGGGAGTACCTGCGGGTGGCCTGCTCTGCTTGAGCAGCCAGGGAAGTTGCAGGCGCTTTGTGTGTTGGTGTGTGCGTTCATGGATCCATCTGCTTTGCAGTCAGTGTGCATGTGACTGGTTTTCCTTGCACACCATCCACGGAGCTACCAGACGAGTCTGGAACCCGTGTAGACTCCACAGGCTGTGGAGCAGCAAAGTTACAACCCGGTTTTCAGACACCCCCTGAGTTAGCTGAGCGGGCAACAATAGACATCATTTAGGGATTGAAGTGATTGAATGGGAATGCAGGAAGGGCTTTGAGATGTGTGATTTTATTGTTTAGCATTTGGGAGGCAGGACATTTTTTTCATGTTTTCAGGGTTTGGGTTGTTGTGTTTTTTTTTTTTTGTTTT